>CAUYRH010014132.1:0-38898 GCA_963574655.1 Perodicticus potto
CCTGTAGTCCCAGCTACTTGGGAGGCGGAGGCAGGAGACTCGCTTGAGCCCAGGAATTGGAGGTTGCTGTGAGCTGTGATGCCACAGCACTCTATCCAGGGTGACAGCTTGAGGCTCTGTCTCAAAAAATAAAAATAAAAAATAAATAAAATGTACGATTTCATCATTTTTAACACTTTTGCAACTATCACCACAATTTTATTTTAGAACAATGTCACCCTAAAAAGAGACCTTGTACCCATTAGTCACCACTCTGTTCTCTCCATTCCCTAAGCCTTTGGTAACCACTAATTTGTTTTCTAATTCTACACATTTCCCTGTTTGGAAATGTCATAAGAAGTGGAATTATACAATCCTCCAAAAGACTATTCCATTTCTTGGTCTTTTGTGACTGGCTTCTTTCACTTAGCATAATGTTTTCAAGGTTCATCCATATTGTAGCATGTAGGAGTAATGTGGGGTTTGTTTTTTGATTATTTTTTATTTATTTATTTCGGAGACAGAGTCTCACTTCATCACCCTGAGTAGAGTGCTGTGGCATCATCATAGCTCACAGCAACCTCAAACTCTTGGCTCTTGGGCTCAAAAGATCCCCTTGCCTCAGCCTCCCAAGTAACTGGGAATACAGGTGCCTGCCATGCCTGATAGTCTTTCTTTCTTTTCTTTCTTTTTTCCGTCCCTCCCTCCCTCCCTTCCTTCCTCTCTCTCTCTTTCTTTTCCTTTCCCTCTTTCTCTCTCTCTCTCCCTCCCTTCCTTCCTTCCTTCTTTTTTTTTTTTGTGTGTGTGTCATAGCTCACAGCAGCCTCAAACTCTTGGGCTCAAAAGATCCTCTTGCCTCAGCCTCCTGAGTAGCTGAGACTAGGCACCTGCCACCACAATGCTTGGATAGTTTTTCTGTTTTTAGTAGAGATGAGGTCTCACTGTTGCTCAGGCTGGTCTCAAACTTCTGAGTTTAAGCAACCCATGGCCCTCAGCCTCCCAGAGTGCTAGGATTACAGGGATGTAACCCTAGTGTCCGGCCCAGTAATGCATTTTTAATATCACCAAATAGTATTCCAATGTACGATATACCAGTTTCATTTGTCCATCAATTGACAGCTGTCTGGGTTGTTTCCACTCTGGGACTATTATGAATAATGCTTACATGAGCATTCACGTGTAAGTCTTTCTGTAGATAATGTTTTCATTTCTGTTGTTTTCACTGCATAGTTTTGCCCTTAAGCAGGTGTTGTTCTCTTTGGTTTCACTCTTGTATGGATTATCCTGGATTGACAACCTCGCACTCCACCCCAACTCTGTCCCCCTCCGGCACCCCCTCTGCAGGTTCCACCACCCAGCCTATCGCACAAACCAGAAAGTGCGTGTCATCCTCGGCACCTTCCTCAGCTCTTGCATCCTCCACTGGGCTCCAGCCTGTGTTCAGTTCAGTTGCAACTTGGGTGGAAGTTTTCCCCAGGTCAGTTGCAACTTGAATGGAGGTTTTTCCTGGAGGAGCTTTGCTGACCTTCTAGAATCAACTGGGTCATCAATCCTTTATCCTTTCCCCCCTCTGTTTATATTGGTAGGATCATTTGATTAATGTCTGTTTGGTCACTATTTTAGCTCAAGTGCTTAGTACAGTGGCTAGTTTATAGCAAGACTTGTAAGCTTCTCAAAATTGGATATATACAGGTCTCACACTCCCTTTATAACATCTAATAGTTCCCAATATACAAGTGTTACCAATAAAAAATTGTGACTTGACTTGCTTTAATTTCTCTTTTTCACAATTTTTTTATTAAAGTGTAACTTACCTACAATAAAATGCACTCTTTTTAGTGTGCTGTTCTCCGAGTGTTAACAATGCACACACTCATGTAATTACTACCATAATTAGGATATAGAATAATTCATCGCCCCCCAAATATCCCTGAGCTTCTTTATAGTCAACCCTTTCCTGCAGCCCAATCCTCTGGTCCCCAGAAACTCACAGCCTCTGAGCTGTGGTTTTCTGACCCCGTAGCTTTACCTTTCCCAGAATGTCATATAAACACAGACATATGTAGCTTTTCGATTCTGGCTTTTCTTTCACTTAGCACAATGCATTTAGATTCATCCATTATTGCGAAAGTTATTCCTATTTGCTTTTATTAATTTTTCTTTTAAAATTTTATTTTTAGTTGATTTTTTTTTTTTTTTTTTTACTGCACATCAGATGGGTAATTCGCTGTTGTAACAAGGGAGGCACATCTCACAGGAAAGCGTGAAAACCTGATCATCACGCTTATGAACCACAAAAGGATGATTTCCTTTTATTATTGAGTAACATTCCATTGCATGGATGAACTATAGTTTGTTTATCCATTTCCCAGTTGAAAAAGGTTTGGGATCTTTCCTGTTTTTTGGTGATTCTAAATGAGGTCAGTATAAAGACGCATGCACAGGGTTTTGTGTGAACTATGGTCTGGGTTTTGCTTGGATAAATACCTAGAAGTGGAATTGGTAGGTAGTGTGATAGGTGTACGTGTAACTTTATAAGAAATCGTGGAATTGGCTCGGTGCCTGAGGCTCAGCGGCTAGGGTGCCAGCCACATACAACGGAGCTGGCGGGTTCAAATCCAGCCCAGATCTGCCAAACAACAATGACAACTACAACAAAAAATAGCTGGGTATTGTAGCAGGTGCCTGTAGTCCCACCTACTTGGGAGGCTGAGGCAGGAGAATCACTTATGCCCAAGAGTTGGAGGTTGCAGTGAGCTGTGGACATGGCACTCTACCAAGGGTGATATAGTTAGAATCTGTCTCAAAAAAAAAAAAAGAAACCATGGAACTATTTTCTCAAGTATCCTATCAGTTTGCATTCTCACCAGCAAGGTGTGACTTCCACTTTCTCTGCACCCTTGCCAGAACTTTGTGTTGAAAATTATTTAGATACTTATTCCGGATTCAAGTCCTTAATCAGATATGTAATTTGCAATTTGTTTTCCATTCTGAGATTGATCATTTCATTCTTTTTACAATGTCTTCCAAAGAGCAGTTCTTAATTTTGATGAAGACTAATTTATCAATTGGTCTTCAATTTTTCATGAATCATACTGTATCATTCCTAAGAACAATTTGCCTGATCCAAGGTCATGAACATTATCTCCTACACTTTCCTCTAGAAATTTTAAATTTTATATTTCAGTCTTTGGTCCATTTTATTTCGTCTTATGTCTTTTTCCATCGGTTTTAGGCCTCCTGTCTAATCTATGAGTTTTGTCTATGTTGCCCACCAGACTTTAAGCTCTTTGAGAGCAAAGATTGTGCTTTTTTTGGGTCGGCATTCGCATATCTGCATAACCCCGAGAGTGGGCATCACCTTCGATTTTGAGCAATGTGCAGCTCCCTTGCTCCCCTAGTCCCAACCTGTCTTTGTTCAGGTTCATATTTTCCACAATGCCAAACACTGTATCTCTCACTTTACATACCATATAGATATTTCTGAAATTAAAAAATGAAATATGGGAATTGCTTTAGAGCTATTTATCCCATTGAGGATCAAGAAAAATTAGCCCAAGGAAAAAGCATTTCTGATCATTCAAAAAGCACTCACTGTATGAGGCGCACTCAGCATGCATCCAACACTCGAATCTTGTTAGCCCAGATCTGCAGGAAGTTATGTATTCCATTCTGCCTTCTGGTAACCATGTTTGTTGCATTATCCAGAAACCATGAATGTGGAGTTGTACAAACAGCCAACATGCTCTCACAGTGTGTTTTGCAAATCTGGAAACTATAGTCCAGAAAGTAGAAGGGAAGAGGAGAGAGAGGGGCGAGGAGGGAGGATATGGGAGGAAGGAGGGTATTCGGGGGGACCTCACCTAATGTGCATGATGCAATGGTACATTTCAAAACTATTGAGAAATGAGTATAATTGTGATGGATGTGTTACTTAGTTCACGGTAAACACTTCACATTGTATATTGAAGCAGTATCCTAAACCCCATAAATGCATTAATGTACAAAGTTATGATTTAATAAAAAATAATTAATAAATAAAATCTGGAACCATATTTTGGTAGAAAGTAGCAGTAGAGAGAGAAATAATGTGTAAGCCCTAAATATGGAAACACAACTTTTTGCCTTCACTCAGAATAGAGCCAGATCTGAGAAGACAAAGGCGGTATCTTCAGGGAGAGCTACTTCCCTGTAGTTGCACTTTTTTTTTCTCCTCAATATAGATGGGTTTTTATGTAACATTCACTTTCTGGGTACTTGGAGAGAAGGGAAGGGTACTTTGTCCATTAGAGGGCCAAAGATTCAAGGAAAAGCCCATTTTCCATCTGGAAGCTCACCTCCTGATGGTTTTCAGAATGTTTTATAGGTAGTTCTCCAGGGGTGTCAACAAAGAAGGATGAGCACCCTTGAACATCAAAGTGGCAGCTCTAGAGGGGTCTGGCTGTAGTTAGCAAAAGGCTGTCTCAGGCCCACTAGGTGTGTGCTGGGAGCGGTAGATGCTCCTGAGCCTCTGCTCAGGTGTCTGGGCAAAGAAGCAACAGTAGGCAAAGGGGGAGAAAAATCTATTTCTGAATTCTGGAAAAATCTTAAAGAACTTCAAAGCTTTGACAGAAGCTTTTGTCCCATACTGGAAAGAATCATTTAAATACTGGCTTTTTGTTTTCTTTTTTAAATTACAAGATTGAGAAATTATGAGCATAATGCTAGTGATCTGAACTTAGGCACTTTCTGGAAGCTGGCAAAAACTCATCAGAGTAAACTTTATGACCTTGGCATCTAATATTGTTTAAAAATAACCAATTACAGAAAATGGAAATGGGATATCAGGATTTCAGTTTGGAAGTAAATGTAATCCCTTCTAGTGATTATAATTACAATAAAGTTACTTCATGATTCCAAGGAACAACCTAATTTGGGCAGGGTTTTAACTAATACATTTTTTAAAGGGACTAATAATGTATGTTTATGCTATACAACATATTTTGAAATATGTAAACACCGTGGAATGGGCTCAGCACCCTTAGCACAGTGGTTACAGCGCCAGCCACATATCCCCAGGCTGGTGGGTTCGAACCCGGCTGGGGCCAGCTAAACAACAATGACAACTACAACAAAAAAAATAGCTGGGCATTGTGGCGGGCCCCCGTAGTTCCAGCTACTTGGGAGGCTGAGGCAAGAGAATTGCTTAAGCCCAAGAGTTTGAGGTTGCTGTGAGCTGTGACCCCAGGACACTACCCAGGGAGACATAGTGAGACTCTATCTCAGAAAAAAAAACCAAACACTGCGGAATGCATAATAAATCAAGCTAATTACCATATGTACTACCTCACATATTCACCATTTGTATGCGTATGTGATGGGAACACTTAAAATCTACTTTCTTAGCAATGTTCAAGTACACAATACATTGTTATTAACTACAGTCACCCAGGTGTATCAAACATCTGTTGAACTTACCCCAACCTGTCTGACTGACATTCTGTAACCTTTGGCCAACAATTCTCCAGCCTCCCTCTTCTTTGAACCCTTGGTAACTATCATTTTACCCTCTGCCTCCAAATGTGTTTCTGTAGCTGGGACTGCAGGCGCCTGCCACAATGCCCAGCTATTTCTTTGTTGCCATTGTCATTGTCATTTAGCAGGCCAAGGCTGGGTTTGAACCCACCAGCCTCAGTGCATATGGCTGGTGCCGTAACCACTGTGCTATGGGCACCGAGCCTCTATCATGTTTTCAAAACCTGTAATTTGTGAAGCACCAGCCTCAGAATCACTTGAGGGATTTGGTAAAACTCTTAATCTCTCTGTCACACACACACACACAGAGGAAATTACTGGGTTCCACGTCAAGCCTATTAAATCAAATTCTGGTGGTGAAGCTTGGGAGTCTGCATTTTAAATAAACTCCCTGGGATACAGATATGCTCATTTAGGTTTAAAAGCACTACTGTGCAGGCTCTTTTCCTCTGAGGATGCTAACACCTTGAACATGGCTACCAGTCATAATGACAACACTTCACCCTTCTGGTAGAGTGTTACTCTGTGCCAGCACTGTCTGAAGTGTATGAGACACATCCACTTAATTCTTACTGAGACTCTCTGGGATAAGCATCCTAGTCACCTCTTTGTGGAGATGAGGAAACTGAGGCACTGGTCCCCTGCCCAGTATACGCTGCTGGTTAGTGACTCTGATATTGAAGGAGTTAGCACCCAGGCCTTGTCATGAGCCCAGGGCAGGAGCAGGAAGGTGCAGGTCCTTTGACCCCTACATGCTGGTGTGGAAATGGCGGACGTTGGTGTCAGCATGTATCCAGAGTTCTGACCTAGCCCAGGACCAGGGCTATCCTAATGAGCCAGAAAGGCCTTGACCTGAAGGAGCCCTGCCACCCAGCGGACAGCCAGCCCTCTCAGCCATCCCCAAGGTGGGCTGTACTCCCTCAGGCCTCACCTGGCGAACACATTCCATGAGGCGGGGTCATGGAGGTCTGCTAGGCAGGCCAACTGGTGATTAGGCGATTGTTGATCTTTTCTTGTCTAGCAGGGAAAAACCCAGATCCTAATCTGCCTCCCAGAAGCAGGACTCTTTTCTCCATACCAAAGCAGTGAGTCCACGGTGGCCTGAGGCCCTGGAGTCAGCCCAGAGGAGTCTGTCTCGGTCTTTTTCCTGCTCCACCTTGAGAGGAGTTACAAATTGCCCCTCAGTAGAGAGGATCAAATATTACAAATCGCCCCTCAGGAGGGAGGATGCTATCTTAGTTTCTGAGGGCTGATGTCACAAATTACCATAAACCAAAATTATGGGCTTAAAATTTATTATTTCACAGTCTTAGAGGTCAGAAGTCCAAAACCGAGGTGTGGGCAGGGCCTTGCTCTTGCTGCAGTCTCCAGGGGAGGGTCCGGGCTGCCCCTTCCGGCTCTGGGGGCTGCTGGCCTTCCTGGGCTGGTGGCCACACAGCAGTAATCTCTGCTGGGTCTCCGCACGGTGCTCCCTGTGTCTCTGTGCCTTCTTGCTTCTCACAAGGACACTCATTATCAGATTTAGGCCCACGAGACTCTAGGGTGCGTTCATCTCAATTCTTAGCTTAGTTAGATCTGCAACACCCTTAGTCCAGTGGTTCTCAACCTTCCTAATGCCGCGACCCTGTCATCCACTTCCTGTGGGTCGCGCCCCACAGGTTGAGAACCGCTGCCTTAGTCCAAACAGAGTCATTTTCTGAGGTTAAAGCAGACATATCTTTTGGGAGATGCTATTTCAACCCACCGCGGATGCAGAGGATATGGAAAGGCTCCCCAAACCACGTGGTGTGAAAGGTTTTGTAATCACAACCCCTGGTTTGTCTGTTCTCCTCTCTCCAGCCAGACCCTGAAGACGGTTACTGAGTTTCTCCGGAGGGACTGTCTCAGTAGAAAATTTAAGACCAGGGTTTTCTGGTTTGTTTTCTGATTGTTTATGCCCAGCCTCCTGGAAAATAATAGAACAGAGAAAATGGGAGCACACTGAAACAGAAATCAGTTGGATTTCTGGGCCGTTTTCTTTTCAGTGTTCAGTTTCTTAAGGTTCTGAGCAGAGAAAGAGCAATGTGATACCAGAGAATCGCTTTTCCTCCGTGCAACTGTGCACCTTGCGGGCTCTGTCATCTCGTACTTCGGGGTTTTAACTGAAACAATCTGCTTGCAAATGAGGTGACACCTGAGAAGCTTCTGATGGCATCTCCCAGACTGTGCAGGGGGCTGGAACCTCATTGTCTGGCCTATGGGGCTGGGGCTGGGGCTGGGGCAGAGGGTGACAGTGAGTGACGAGGCCTGGCTGTCATCTAGGTGGATGCTTGGTCGATCACAGAACAGCTCCACTTTTGGCCTGAGACCATGTGGTATGAAGCAGGGGTGCCCACATGTGGTCGATCATCAGAATCACCCTGAAACTTTTACATTTTTGTTTGGAAGATTCAGCTTCCCCAGCTCCCAGTCCAGATTGACCAAATCAAACCCTCTTTGCTAACTGAACTTGAGCTTTGCAGTCAGACCTGGCTTCAGATTTGGGCTCCCTCTCCGGCTCCTTCCCCAACTTCTCATCTGTGTACACAGGGTGAGGACACCTACCCAGGTCCTTTGTGAGGACTGTAGGTCGTTTGCTGCATTCAGTGGAAGCCATTTGAGTAAAACAATGATTAATTAATAAATACTAGCAGTTCACTCGAAGTTGTCTGAAGTACCTTGTTTTTATGTGCGGGAGGGGCGGAGCAATTTTCTTAAATAGGAGAAGCAGCCGACTTGCTCCTATCTGACGGGAAGGTAACTGGCATCAATATTTTCTAACTTTTCATTAAGAAGCATATGTTTTGGCTTTCATTAAGAAGCACCTGTGGCTCAAAGGAGTAGGTCGCCAGCCCCATATACGGGAGGAGGTGGGTTATGCCCTGGCCAAAAATTGCAAAAAACAAAACAAGAAGCATATGTTTTAAGGGGCCGGGCATGGTGGCTCACACCTGTAATCCCAGCACTCTGGGAGGCCGAGGCGAGTGGAATGCCTGAGCTCACAGGTTTGAGACCAGCCTGAGCAAAAGCAAGACCTCATCTCTAAAAGTAGCCAGGAATTGTGGTAGGTGCCTATAGTCTCAGCTACTTGGGAGGCTGAGGCAAGAGGATCGCTTGAGCCCAAGAGTTTGAGTGAGGTTGCTGTGGGTTATGATGCCACAGCACTCTACCCAGGGCAACAAAGTGAGATTCTGTCTCCACAAAAAAAAAAAAAAAAGAAGCAGCATATGTTTTAAGACAATAGCAGGAATGAAAGAACTTAGTCTTTCTGTGCCAGCATCCGTCCAGTTAAGAACAAAATGTTGTTATTCATGGCCAGCCTCCACCTTGCCGGGAAAGGCTGGCATTTGTCTTTGCAAATACAGTTCTTTTGATAAATCCTTAGAAAGCCATGTGCTAACAATGCAGAGACCCCAGAGAGCCTGAGGGCGAAGGTGGCATTGGGACTTGATGTGCAGGAGCTAGACTCCTTCCCACCCATCAGTGGGCCCCCTGTCCAAGTCCTGGGCATGCCCTCCTCAGATTAAATACGATAATCTGCATAGAGGACTTAGCCCAGCCCTGGAAAAGGCCCTCAGAACATGTTTGCAGCTGCTGTCAGACCATTCTCTTCTTATCCTCTGGATTCACATATCTGGGAGTACGAATCTGAAAGCTCTGGGTCTTGAAGCTGCCTGTGGCGCTGCCCTGCTGCCTGCAGCCTCTTAGGAGGTTCTGGGAGGGCCCTCGGCTAACACATGCTAAGGGCAAAGGAGAAACAGCCTCTGCTCTGGAAGGGAGGTTTCCCAAGCTAACTTTTCTTTTCATCTGATGGGAAGGGCTGAGTTAAGAGGCAGCAGCAGGGGACAGCACAAATAAATACAGAATATCCTCTCCAGGGCCTGCCATTGTCCTTAAGTACAATGGCAGGCCCTGGAGAGCAGTTTCATGCAGTTGAGATTGGAAAGTAAAATAAATGTGGTCCTATTATCCCTTCTTCCACAGCCCAGACTCTGGGCTCTGCAGGAGAAGAAGATACACTTTAGTTCAGAGTTCAGGCCTCAGGTGGGGGAGGAGGGAATTTAGGGTGTAGAGGCAGGCCTGTAGGATTGGGGCTGGGAATCCCTAACGCTCTGGGCACCATTCCGCAACCATCCCCCTCTTGGTCTAAAGTTGCCAAGGCCAAGTTCCCACCCCTCCTAGCACTTTCCATCCCACCATGGGTCACACCCAGCAGGGCTGGGCTGATAGACACACCCGGGCAAGGCTGTTTGTCCCTACAGGGAAGGGAAGGGGCCTCCTTCCAGCAAGGGCAGGAGGGGCTTAGCCCGACTGGCAGCTTTCCTGACCTGAAGAAATGTCCCCAAATACGCGAAGGACTGCCAGCTCAGCCTTTGCAGCCTTTGGTTTCTTTGGAGTAGTACAATTGGAAAGATCTTTCTGGAACCAATGCCATTTTTCATGGGAATGAGCCTCAGCTCTTCGGCAGGAGGTATTTCCAAGCATCTGTTGAGCTGGCTAGGAAAATCCTCCTCACCCAGAAAACCCTCTGGAAGAGCTAAGCCCTATCCCAGCACCTCTGCATGCTTCCAGTTTGAGCCCTACTCCCCCACCCCCTGCTGACCATAGTGCAGGGACAGGGGTGAAGGCGCTGGTGGCACTTGTGCCCTTCTCTGAGTGACACCTGCCCACAGGCAGAGCTTGGGCTGGAGAGATGGGGTCTGAATCCCAGGTCTGCTCAGTAGGCAGATCTCCTATAAGACAGGAGTCTCTCTGGGTCTGTTTCCTTAACTGTAAAATACAAGAGGCGCCAAGGAACTATATCAAAACCACCACACCTTATGCTGAGCTCGGGGCTGGGGAAATAGTAGGCCTTTATCACAGGGCAGATACTTCATTAATAAAAGCCAATAAACTGATTACTCATTTTGTATCATGCTGGTTCCCATCCTATATGAATTCTAACGATGACCCTTTGAGGTAGATATCGTTATTATTCTCCTTTTATAAAAAGAGGAAATTGAAGTTTAGAGAACTTAAGCAAATTGTCATTAGTTGTACAGCTAGTTATTATAGGAACTCAAACCTGGCGGTTTGATGCTGTACCCTGCCCCCGGTTGCTATGGAAAGCTTTCGGTTATTATCACTCCTAATTAGGACATGCAAAGGGTCGCTACCCTAGACTGTGGTTGGAGAGAGGAATATAAATAAGAGAGGTGGTGGGCTTGTTTAATGCCACGATCTGTATATGAGGACTAGAAGGATTGGTGAGAAAAGCTGTCAACAAAACAAAAATAGGAGGAACAAAAATTCTCAAATGATTATTTTAAATGGTATTAGACCTTATCCAAGCACCAGACACTCTCATTATTGAATAACAGCTATGCTGTCCTGTATCTGGCCACTCTAACTTCGTTTGCCCTCAGAAACCCATGAGGCAGCTGGAGCAGGTGTTTCTTCCTGACTTACCTACGAGGAAGGTGAGGCTCACAAAGCTCACAGGGCTCTTCAGGTGTCAGGGGCTAAACTTCCCTGAATGGAGATCACTAATGTTTCTCGAGCAGTTACTCAGGTACTACGCTCAGTGCTCAGCATGTGCCATAATTTAGCAACAATCATCAGATGGACAATTTTCAGATGGGGCTAAATAAGAGGCCCCAAGACACACAGCTAGAGAGTGACCCACACACACTGTTCATGAGTGCACCTGGGTGGTAATGATGACAGGACTTGGCCATTCTCACACCAAGAACCTTCTCCGCAGTGCGCCCTGGGAGGTTTAGAATATGAGAGACATACCCTTACCCTGAGGAGGTCATAGGCAGGGGGATCCGAAGAGGGACAGAACTGGACAATCCCAGCTCTGCTGCCCACTGGCTGCATGGTCAGCTGTGTTTAATTAGCTTCTGAGCTTTTTATCTGCCGTGTACAGAGGTCATAAAGGATATGATTTTTGGCTTTTGGTTTTAGAGACAGTATCTCACTCTGTTGTCCAGGCTAAAGTGCAGCTATGTCATCCCAGCTCACTGTAGCCTTGAACCTTTTGGGCCCAAGCGACCCTCCTGCCTCAGCTTCCAGAGAAGTTAGGGTTATGGGTGTGTTCCACCACGTCCAGGTAAGTGTTAAATGTTTTTTAACATTTTGTAGAGATGGGGTCTCGCCATGTTGTCCAGGTGGAGAGGGATGTGGTTAATGCAAAGCTATGATGCCTGGCATTCAACATAGAGAAGATTTCACTAGGGTTCAGCTGAAGAGTAGAAATACACGAAGCTGACAGTACAAGGCAATACAGGCTGGAACTGACCTGGAGGTTCAACTAGAGGCATGCAAAGAATTTACTAGGGAATGTTGGGTTGGGCCCAGTAGGACAGGCTCATAGAAAGAGTATGAACTTGAGCTTGTCTTTGATTTAGGGCAATAAAGCCCATGGGAAATCCACATGGGTAATTCTGAAGAGCCGATGGATGACTTCTTTGTTTTTGAGACAGGGTCTTGCTCTGTTGCCCTGGCTAGAGTGCAGTGGTGTCATCATAGCTCACTGCAACCTCCAAACACGGGCT
The DNA here is from genome assembly GCA_963574655.1 of Perodicticus potto. Lineage (NCBI taxonomy): Eukaryota > Metazoa > Chordata > Mammalia > Primates > Lorisidae > Perodicticus > Perodicticus potto. Next base: position 12,051 of record CAUYRH010014132.1, read on the forward strand.
TGCTGAGGCTCGAGCAATCCTCCTGCCTCAGCCTTTTGAGCATCTGGGACTACAGATGCTCACCACGGCACCTGCCTGGTTTTAAAGAATCAATGTTACCCCTTTCCCTGAGGCCAGATCTCTGCTTGCCACCTCCCGGAAAAGTTGGGCATTGTAGAGAAGAAATGCCTTTGGCAAAGCTGTGGAGTCAGGAGAGAGCCTGGAACTTGTGGTGCTTTGGGGGAGTTGGAGGGGGAGATCTGAAGACAGACCACTGGGAGAGGGGAAGCCAGGCAGTGGGCGACCAACGGGTCTGCCGTGAAGGTCCTTAGACACCCACTAACCTAGTTGTGAGGACTAGCAATTGAGGCAGGGAGTCCAGTTCCATTGAGAGGGCGGCCACAGAGCCAAGCGCCAAGGACCGAAGGTGAGCCCTGGCTGTGGTGATTATGGACCAGAGCAGGGATGCTGGTGTGGGCAGAAGCAGAGCTAAGTCGAATGCAGACCATGAACTGGGGCTCCTGACACCCTTCCTACACGGTGAACTAAACTGGCCACTGTCTTGAGAACAAACTGTGTTCCCTGGGGAGGGCCCTTGTGCGGGCAAGCATGAGTGCCCTCTGGACAGGCTCAAAGACGCAAAGCAGCACCAAGGTTGTGGTTACAGCAGGCCATCCTGAGTACAGCTCCTTCTACTTTCTGGCAAGTCTAAAATCTCAGCAGTGAAGACAGGTTGAAATCTAGATTCTCTTCACGTAAAGGTCAATACTGCAGGGAAGGCCGGGGATTTGAATGCTGCTTTTCTCCTGCTGCATTCTACCTTCCTACTAAAATGGTCCACACTCAAGTGGCAGCTCAGAAGCTTTTCCATAAACCTCCTCCGAAGCCCAGCTTTTTGTAAGCGAGACTGTCACTGTAGTCCACTGTACAAGCACACGGTAACACCTCCATTAAAATTTCTCAATAAATTCAGTCCACATGGTCTGAATTATTTATTAGAATAAATATACTGCTATTTGTTGCATTTCATCATCCACTTTCTGTGACAAAAACACATTCTGAAGGCTTCATTCTGATTTTGTTTTGGTTATCGGAAGTGGGGCTGGTACTTTTAAAAATGGGTTGGATCTTCAATGGGGGCAAGGGAACAAGAAATGAAACACTTGAGGTCGCATCTCTGAATAAAGCACACCACTTTATTCTCCGGGCTGTGAGGACAACAGTGACGCAGCTACGGAAGCACAGTAAGTGCTCCTGGCAACTAGAGCTGGGGCAGGTCGGGGATGGTGAGCGCAGCAGCGTGGAACCAGCAGGCCACTTGTCCTCTGCACGAATCACGGGCCACTCAGGCGCGGACACACACCCAATGTCATACACAGGGAACACAGCACAGCTTTTCAAAGAGAATCCTTCTAAATATTTGCTTTCATATTTCTGAAAGGGGAGGGAGGGCAGGAAGAGCTGTATGCCTTCCGACATTTGAAAAAAAAAAATTCCATAAACTCAACTTCAAATGAAAGAGCTGAGAGAGCCTCGGTGCAGAGCGGTCAGTCATTCACAGAACGTGCACACGTTTAAACAGAAAACCCAAAAGGAACGTAAGTTTTGTGCACAATGGTTTCCTCCTCCAGAAGGTACAGGGACACAGACAGACACGCGATTGGGAAGCACCTCGCATCTCTCTGAATGTGGGCGTCTGGGGGTGCTGTCTGCCTCCACCTCTCCTCAAGGGGCTCGGAAAGTGACTCATGGCAACTTCACTCTTGGAAGAGACTCTTTCGGGAAGAATTTTATTTCATGATCACAACCACCACTCAATTATACTGAGCTTCAGAAAATGTTGAATTTGTTTAATGCTGCAATATACACGTACATCGTTTAGAAAGTTTCTCTCAGCTGAAACTGATGGCCTCCCCTTTTCTTTTTGAGTTGGCTGTAAATTAAACTTGCTGAAATAAAAACATAGCAGTCCATACCCAAGCATAGCTGTCACCATCCCCTATGGCCTCCTGGGTAGCAAATGGAAAAATAAAGATAGTGACTTTTCTTTTTCTTTAAAAACAAAATACCAAAGCCTTTTTCCTGTCTCGATGTATTTGGGCAAATTCTTTTACTGTAAATCACCACTGTCAGTTGGCATCACTTATCTCAAGGCCCAAATCATCCCTTTTGCTGGACAGAAAAGTTCTTCTACCCAGAAAACAAGCACGAAAGAACCGGTTTTAGGTCCTGTAGACAAACACCTTCTTCATCAAAAGAAAATAATTTTAAAAATCAAACAAAATCAAGGCTGGCAGAGGAGATACAGATTAATTAGCTACCAGAAATACAGAAGTGGTGATTTCATTAAAACTGAGCTTGCTTTGGAGGACACAGAAGCATTGAGGAGACAGTTCATTTTCCTTCCACTGTTTTGCATGACAGTCAGAGAAAGGGCTGGGAACGCACACCCCCGGAGTGGTCACCTCTCCCGACAATGTGCCAGAGGACAGGCACACCAAATTTGCTTTCAATTGTTTGTAGAAAGACTTACCTAGTCAAAAATGGTTAATTCTAATTTTTCAAACTTGCAAAAAAGCATGTATATTTTATATAATCATCTGAGAAGCAATTCTTAGAAAAAGATGCTTGCTTCCAAGCGTAAAGAAATTCAGGGCAAGTTTTAGAAAGATTACCAGCTAGACTTCTCCCAGTTAGAGCTGACTGATAGATCAGATTGGGATGGAGAGATGACAGTTGAACAAGAGAACTGCTCTAACCTCTGCCTCGGAAGAAACTCTGCTTGGTGGTGACAGAATTGAGGGGGCAGGTGATGGCAACCAGCAGACACAACCCGATAAAGAATGACCCTCTCTTTTTTTCTTTTTTTAACCCATTCAGTCTAGTTCTTCTCTTTGAGGTTTCAGAAAACAGGCAGTTTGTGTTGAGTTATTGAAGAAGTCACATTAAGAACATTTCAAACTAATCCCAAACCAAAATGCAGATGCGTAGGTAGGAGACGCTCTTCCTATCTCCAAATATAATAAGTCACACAGGAAGACTTCAGGATAGCCTGGATTTTTCTGGAAGAAATTTTAAGGGAAGCACTGATTTTCAGAGTCATGCCATCAGAACGCACTCAGAGTCACAAGCAAGTCAAATGCTTAAAAACGTAGCCCTTTATATGTGCACCAGGGAAGACTGCCACGGGATACAACTCCTTTCCTGGGGTGAATGAGCTCCATTAATTTGAGTGTGCAAACAACTAGAATTTCCATGGGTAGAACAGGGCGGGGTTAAAGCAGAGATTATCCCCTCTCCTGAACTGTGGCCTGGACATTTTGAGAAAAGCACACTGAGCCTAGTTTAACAAAATGGCTAGATCATCGGAGCCCATACGGCAGAGATTTGGCAATTAGGAGAACCAAGCGCCCCGTGACCCCATCCTTCCAGCGGGGGCCTTCTGCTGGGGGGACCGCTCTGCTGTGTGTGTTCAGCGATCCCTTCCAGAGCACAGCACGGCTCCGCTTACAGACAGGAGCCACTGCTATGTCCCAGCAGTGCGTTTCTACCTGCAATAGTTTAAATTAACTAACATAATACATGATATGGAAAGAAAATTGCTTTTTCCTCTTCAAGTTGGATGTAGAACGGAGTTCAAAAGATACAAGGAAGCAGGGTTGCATTAGTCGGGCAGGCTTACGGTTCAGTTCTTTAACTGTCATTGCAATCTGAGGCAGGCCCCTTCACTCTGGGTCTGTGTAACATAAGGAGGCGGCCTCTTTTTCCAGTCTAACGTCCTCATTCTAGGACACAGCCATGTCCTCTTTATGGAGGCCAAGAGATAGCAATTTTAGAAAACCCAACTGTTTATGCCCGTGTTTCCCCAACAAACTGGTGTTTGACCTGTATGCGCCTGCAGGTTAACTGAGAAACCAGCGTGAAACATGGGCAGTCCGTTATCATCTCCATAGGGGGAAAAAAAAGTCTCTCCACCAGCTGAGTGCTGGGCCCCTCTTTGGCCACCACTGTTGTCCACTGGGGTAGAGAAACACTGGGAATCCAACATCCTCCCCATCCTGTACTCTGCCAGAGTGAAGCAGGGACTAGAACACCCGGCATCGTTAGGAGGCTGTGGGTGCAGAACAGGGCAGGACAGATGCAGAATGAAACAGGCAACTCACACGCCAAGGGGTGTGACTGCGGAGAGCAGTGTGACCAGGCAGGAGCTGGTCCCGTCTGCTCAGGCCACCCCATCAGAGCCATTTGCTACACGTGTTAGTACACACACACACACGTACATCTTTGTGAGAGTATTCCGCATACATTCAGAGCACAGCAGTGAGAAGGCAGGCAAACTTAGATTCCTTCACCCCGGAGGATACCATGTGACAGTGAGCAAGCCACTCCAGAACCCCCTGGACAGAGGCAGGACACAAGTCAGAGGTCTGCAACATGCGCTCAGAAACTAGGCTTGCTTTTGACCACGGGTGTCAGAGAGACAGACAGCCTTGGTGACAGCAGAAATTTCTGAACTTTTGTTCGCTGTGGCAAATGGGGGAGAATTCAAATGCTTTCTTCTTTGGCTTTAAAACAGAACTTAAATTTTAAGCAGAGCCTCAAAGCATGAGAACGAATGGGACTTGACTTTGTGTGTATGTGTGTGTGTGGAGTTGGAGAAACTCATCTCACTCATATCAGGAATCATGATGAAGTTTTATGCACATGTTGGTGAAACCCTCAGCTCAAAATGGAAGCCGGTTTTGTAGACTGTGATGGCTCTGGCGAGATGGCCTGGCCGCCACACGCAGCCTAGTCTTCCCTCTGTGGTCTTCAGTCTGACCCTGCCACGGGCTACATCGGCGTGTGGCTTCTAAGTGCCAACACCCTTCCATGAAGGAAGCGGGCTTGGGGGTGCAGTTTAGCATCACTCTTGATATTTTGAGCCATGCATGTTTGTGCAAATGTCCCTTAGAAGCTGCAGCACAGTGGGAAAAACTTCAAGCAGAAATTAAAAAGCTCGTGCAGACTCACAAAGCTACCCTGGTGAGTTACACACAGACACACACACACACACACACACACACACACACGCTCTCACACATATGCACACTCCCCATGAAATCAACAGTGCTAGGCAAGAAGGGACTCTGAAAAGGCCAGATTAATTAACTTTGGAGATGCAGAGATTTCACAGAGAAAAAGATATCTTTCCTTAGTCTATTACTGATAAAACCTTAAAAAGCAAAATCAGTGAGGGCTTGATCTGATTCATAGGATGCTGGAGAGAGGGCAGAGGGCTCTGGGTATAAGAACTTGCATTGGTAGGACATGGAACCTTCTTTTTTTTGGCCAAGAGTGGTATGGCTTCTGGGCAAAATCACCAATGGCATGCAACTGGGCCAATCGGGAGACAAGTTTTGTCTTTCCTTTTTATGTAAAAGTGGAGCCCAAGATAACTCCTGTCCTGGGTGGAGAGCAAGAATCAAGTCACCTGAAGCAGAAAGAGGTGGGGAAGGATTGCGTTTCATTCTTTTTCCTTCTCTTGAAGCAACCAAAAATAATAATAGCTAAGCCATTTGCCAACGAGGTCCTAGCAAATAGTAGAGAACAAGGAGCTTGTTAAAAATTATTTTTGCTGACATTCGGCTAATTCAAACAGAGCTGCCTGGTTCCCAGAGGGGCTTCCACTCCTGCCAGAACACAGGCAGAGCTGAGTGAGGCCAGTTGGGAAAGGTGAGTGCAAAATCGCTGCTACCACATAGGTACGTCCCTCAGCCTCTTCCTTCTCAGCCACAGTGCTATATAATAAATATATTCATACTCTGGAATTATTACCACTGATTATTCCCATGCGGCATCCTAAGGGCACTTGCTGGCTTATCCATATAATCGTTACTATTGTTGGACAACAGTTAAAGAGAAAAAAGAGGAAGAAACGTAGCTCCTGTTGTGTACATAAAGTAATGTACAAGGTCACATAGGGACACCACTGCGGAATTTGGGGACATAGAAATTTCCACCCCATTGCTTCTTGGCAAGGTTGCTGTTGGTTGGCCCAACATTCGACTCATGGGTGTTTTAACCAGACTTTCCCTTTCTGGTGTTGCTGAGGGACAGTCCTTTGCAAATCCTCCAATCAAGTTGGGGCCTCAATACCACATCCTACGCATCACCGCCATCGTCAGTCCTTCTAATTGCCATTCACGTGTGGGAGTTAGAAGAGTCTCGCTTTTTTCTTCATGTCGTTGCGTCTCCAGAGAGGTAACTTGTCAAACTCCTGTATGGACATTCCAAAGATTTCCCGAAATGCTTCGGGGGCTAAGTGGCGCTAAGGAAGAGAGAAAAAGGGCCGGGGTCAGTCTTGATGGTCACATGGGTGGCACTGAGAGTTGCTCTCCAGTTTTAAGGAATCACTTTGAAGAGTGAGGCAGGATGATGAGGAAACCTCCATGCCTGCCACCAGGCGGTCTTATAACCGTGCTCCTTATCTGGTGAGGCCTGGTGAGGGGCCCTTCTCTTCAGATAAAAGAGCTGGCCCAGGGTCAATGTTCTTATTACAGTGCTGACTAGTGACAGGGCACAGAACCGTGATTTACGATGTTGGAGATGACCCCACTTCAGGTCCTTGGGATGTTGAGGAGCTGCAGGGAACGTGGACCATAGCAATGGGAAGGGAAAGAGGGAGACTCCCTGAGTGGTCCCCGGGGAGTCCTGGGGCTTCCTCCTGGCTCGGCAGTAGGAGGTCGGGGGGACGCTTCATCCACCAGGGAGATTTCCCATCTGCCATCGCTCCTGGGAAAGTTCCCTGGTGAGACTTTTTTCCCCCTGGAGCCTTTTTTTTTTTTTTTTGAGACAGAGCCTCAAGCTGTCACCCCTGGGTAGAGTGCTGTGCCATCACAGCTCACAGCAACCTCCAATTCCTGGGGTCAAGCGAGTCTCCTGCCTCCGCCTCCCTAGTAGCTGGGACTACGGGCACCCGCCACAACGCCCGGCCATTTTTTGGTTGCAGCTGTCACTGTTGTTTGGCGGGCCCAGGCTGGATTCGAACCCGCCAGCTCAGGTGTACATGGCTGGCGCCTTAGCCCGTTGAGCCACAGGTGCCGAGCCAAGACTGGAGCCTTTATTTTCTGTGCCAGCCTGACCTGATATGCGAAGGTGCTGCCTTTTGTCACGAAAAAGGAAAGATTCTGAGACTGGCAGCCACAGTTTTTCTTAATTAAAATCATTTGGATGGAAAACTACAAAGATTAGTCCCCACGTCCAAGGCCATCTTGGGTCTGTGCGCCAAGATAACCTTTCAACAAGGGATGCGGAAATGGCCACGAAAAAAACCTGTCCAGTGTAAGCCTCTTTCTTGAGAGCCTCCCTCTGGCCCAGTGAACTCAACCTAGGCTGAGGGGAAGAAAACAACCTGGGGCCATCTGGAGAGGGACAGAGACGCCTACTCTACGTCACCAGCCATGACTATGGCAATGTCAGATTTCCAAAGAAAACGACTGAGGTCATACTTTGCCTTCTGGATATTACCAGGCATTTAAATGCTGATCGAAATGTAAATCTGAATCTTCTTCCAAATTTCTCTTAGTTCTACTCATAATAGGAGAATGAATTTTAATTTTCATGTTTTTACTGAAGAAATAAAACATTTCTTAGGGGAAGTCGTGGGGAAACGCAGAGTGTTTTGTGTTTCTTTTTACCTCCAGCCTGGTTCTGTCCACGTCCCTTAGGATTTTGTTGCGCCCTCTGTTGGTCACCATGAGCATTTCGTATGGAAATATCTGAGAAGGAAAGAAAACACCGCTTCTATTTTATTAACTAGCAGAATCCATATAGAATCTAGCAATCTCAAAACATAGCTTCCTCAAAATTATTATGACTATATCTGAGGGATGGGTCTTTCTCCTACAAGACCATAAGAAGCTCCTGGCTCCTGTGTCCAGGGCACAGATTCTTAGAGATTCCCGACTCTCCACTCTTGTCTCCTGAAACACTGAGGTTTGGGTGGGCTTTGATAAATCTAAGAATACTAACGTACGATGTATTGGTGACAGAGGTAAAAATAGCTGAAGAGAACTGAAACACAAGTAAACATGCTGTCTTTTACATGACGCTGATACTTGAACCCTGATGCATCTGTGCAGGGTTCAACAATCTTGGTCCACGGCTGGCTCATGACTCCATGGAGCCAAATCGACCTAGAAGCAGTGTTCCAGCAACGGACATACTGAGACCAGTCCTGGTAATGCTCACCAGGGAGCACAAGCCTTTGAACACCTCCAGAGGTACAGGTGTTTTAGAGCTCAGGTGGCCAGCTCACCCATTTTTCCCGGGACAGAAGAGGTTCCTGGGAAGTAAGACTTTCAGTGCCGAAGTGGGTAAAATTCTGGAAAACTGGGATATGTTGGTCACCTTGTCTACAGCGCTCCACTTGGCACTGGATGTGCCTTGGAATGCACATGGCAGGGGCCAAGGTAAAACCCAGGGAAAGAGATTCTAGTCCCTAGTGTGAACACAGAGAACCTATCTATTAAAGGGCTCAAGCTGCTGACCTGATGTGGCAAAAACTACGGAATGGAAAGTGCATTAAGGCATGGCTGGCTTCAATCCACCAGCCTAGAGCAAATTTGGCCTCGACATTCTGAGAATTGTAAAAAGACAGAAAATCAAATCTTTCTAGGGCCATACAACCCCATAGAAGAGAAAAAAGGAGAAGAGGTACACGTGCCTTTGGTTCCAGCATGTTTGGCATGGACACACCTCGGTCCATTCTCATTGCAGGCATGTGGCCGTCTGGAAGTGTCTGCAACAGAAATGCTCATTGAAGGGGGGCACAAGAATACCACGGGGGACAAAGGAGCACTTTGGGGGCTCCCAAACATCCCTGTTGGATCTCAAAGCCTCATCACCGTTTTATAGACATGTCGTAGTAATTTACCATGTACTGTTCAAAATGAGATGTTTACTGAGTAAGAGCAGGAATACTGCTGTTTTTGTAAGCCAGTTGGGGAAAGATGTGGGCTTAATAGCTATGAACTAGCTCCTGCATTTAGGTTCCATATATTATAGTTTATAATACATTTTAAATGGCCAAGTCTATTATTGTTATTTTCTTATTTTTAATCTTAGTATTATGTGAACTTTCACCCTTTTCTCCATCACAGTCTTACAAGATGTAAGTCCTACTGAGAAAAAGAAACACTGGGAGAATAAACTGCTCTACTCAACTGGCCAAGACATGGGCTCCCTTTCATCTGGGAATGGGCGAGAAATGGGAAGACTCGTGTACTCACAGGTTATCACGAGCAAAACAGAACGAACTGTGTATAAGCAGAGCCCTGATGCGGGCCCATTTCTCCCCTAGAGGACTCTCCAAGGGAGAGCAAGGGAGGCCCCCTTCACCTGGCCTGGCACATGTAGTGTCCCCACGGCCTTGGGGACAGCTTGACCCAGGCAAGCCTGCTCTTCCTAGCTATGGAGTAATGACAGACCAGTCACAATAAGCATCTTCTCGGCAGAAACTGTTGCCCTGGAACAAGCAACCCACACTGGAAAACGGTTGTTTGGCTGGTGTGACCAACTCAAGGCCACTTGTTCCATACCTGGTAGTCTGCAAAGGAAAGGAAAAGAAAATAGCATAAGGGGAGGACCACGGAAAAACACGGAGCCTTAACAGAGAGACTATATTCTATTTGGAATTCCCTAAACTCTCCCCCAGTGACCCATGTGCTCTTGCCAGCCCCAAGCTCTGCACATCCTGTCCCATCAGCTTCCTGAAGCCAGGAGGTGTCTGCTGCAGTTTTAGTTATTAATTCAAACTTCCTTTTCTCCGGGAAGCTTCCCCAACAACCTGAAGGCGCCGCTTGCTTCTCTCTGCATCTACCGTCACAGCATTCATCACACAGACACAGAACTTCTCTCTCTGTCACACTTTTTTCTTTTCTTATTCTTTCTTTTTGAGACAGTGTCATTTTGTGACCCCCAGTGGAGTGTCATAGCATCACAGCTCACAGCAACCTCAAACTCTTGGGCTTAAGCGATTTTCTTGCCTCAGCCTCCCTAGTAGCTGGGACGACAGGTGCCTGACACGATGCCCAGCTACTTTTTTTGTTTGTTTGTTTCTTTTTGTTTTGTTTAGTAGGCCCAGGCTGGGTTCTAACCCACCAGCCCCGGAGCATGTAGCGGCACCCTAACCAGTGAGCTACAGGCGCCCAGCCTGTCACACTTTTTTCTTTATTTTTTTTTAAGCTACTGAGTCTCGCTCTGTCACCCAGTCTAGAGTACAGTGACATGATTGTGATTCACTGCAACTTCTCTTAGATGCAAGCACTCCTCCTGCCTCAGCCTCCCAAGCAGCTAGGATTACAGGCATGAGCCGCTATGTCCAGCTAATTTTTTAAAATAATATTTTAAATTTTTATGTAGAGATAAGGTCTCACTTTTTTGCCCAGGCTTGTCTTCAACTTCTGGCCTCAAGCAATCCTCCCACCTTGGCCTCCTAATGTGCGGGGATGACAGACTTGAGCCATTATGCCCAGCCTCTACCACACACATGTGAGGGCAGGGGCATGTCTCTCTTACTGCTGTAGCTCCAGCCGTATAAGGGAGTACTCAACACATACTAAGAGCAGTGACTGTTTACAGACTCTCTTCTTACAGTTTTATTTCACTAGAGAGCCTTTGAAATTATTTTAGTAATTTCTCTGTTAGCTCCCAGACAATAGATGCGCTCCTATTTCTTTTTTTTTTTTTTTTAGAGACAGAGTCTCACTTTATCGCCCTCGGTAGAGTGCCGTGGCGTCCCACAGCTCACAGCAAACTCCACCTCCTGGGCTTAGGTGATTCTCTTGCCTCAGCCTCCCCAGTAGCTGGGACTACAGGCGCCTGCCACAACGCCCGGCTATTTTTCTGTTTTGCAGTTCGGCCGAGGCCGGGTTTGAACCCAGCACCTTCGGTATATGAGACCGGTGCCCTATTCGCTGAGCCACAGGCGCCGCCCGATGCGCTCCTATTTCATGTGATATGTAAGGGATGTAATATAGCAGGAACATAGACAAGACACCGCGGGGACACAGTCCCTCAGGAGCCTCAGCCAGTCAGCTGGCCTGGCTGGGGGGGCCTCACCTCGCACTCCCCCGCTGACGTCGCCATAGCTGTTATACTGAGCAAAGTCTGTAGACACGGGCTGAAAGGAGGAAGAACATTTTATTAGAAAAATGTCCACAGTGATCATTTGAAGTTAGATGGAAAGGGAGAAAGGACGTCCAAAACCCTAAGACTTCTTCTCCAGCTACATTCCTGCACACTCATTATTTGTCTTTCCTACTTAATCTTCTACTGCTATGAAATCTCTTTGCCTTTCATAGAACACCAAATGCCACTGCCCAGCAAGCCTTTATTAAGCGAATATATCTTGCTGTTAAATAAAAATATAGTTCTCTAGTTAGCTATATAAAGAAGGAGGGATGGTTGCAACAAACTTTCCTCTATCTTTTTACAGTAGAGATAATGGCTCAAGTCATTACTTCTTGCTTCATTATAAAACTATTTGCTGCACAATTACTTAAAATAGTCTTCCCATAAGTTTACACGGGCCATTCTTTTATCTAAAGTCAATTTCTCCTTCTCCCTATAGAAATATTTAATTTTGCCTGTAACTCAAAGCTGTTTAACAGGAAATTAGAGATTATAATTTTTAGTATATTCCAACACTAATGTCAGGAGTTAGATGTAGTCAGGTAACCCCTCAGTACAGGTTGAATACCCGTCTCCAAAATGCTTGGGATCAGAAGTGTTTTAGATTTTGGATTTTTTATTTTTACATTTTGAAACACTGGAATATACATAATGAAATATCTTGGGGGAAATGGAGCCGAAGTCTAAACATATAAATTCATTTCTATGTCACTGACATCTTATACATATAGCCTAAAGGTAATTTTATTCAATATTTTAAATAGTTTTGTATATGGAACCACGTTTTTTTTTTTTTTGAAACAGAGCCTCAAGCTGTCACCCTGGATGGAGTGCTGTGACATCACAGCTCACAGCAACCTCCAATTCCTGGGCTCAAGCAAGTCTCTTGCCTCCGCCTCCCAAGTAGCTGGGACTACAGGTGCCTGCCACCATGCCCAGCCATTTTTTGGTTGCAGCCGTCATTGTTATTTGGTGGGCCAGGCTGGATTCAAACCCGCCAGCTCAGGTGTATGTGGCTGGCGCCTTAGCCCGTTGAGCCACAGGCGCCGAGCCTGGAACCAACTTTTTAATTTATGATCCTTTGTGGAGTGCACGCATGGGGAAATCTGGGCGTGTAACAACCCAAGGGCGTCTTTTCCCCTTAAGCTGTGTGTTGTGTGCTTGCATTTTGATTGTGACCTGTCACGTGAGGCCAGGCGTGAACTTTTCCACTTGTGGCCTCATGTTAGCTCTCAAAAAGTTTCAGATTTTGGAGCAATTCAGGTTTTAGAGTTTTGAATTAGGGGTGGTCAACCTGTACCCCAACCAGGACTGAGGAGGAAATAAACAGAGACACGACTGAGGCGACTCTTACCCGGTGAAGCCCGTTTTTCCCATAGCCGGGGAGAGATGAGGTTTTAGATGATGGGATATGTGAAGCTGAATGAGAAACAGGGAAAAAAGTAATTGTTAGGAAACCAGAAGTTCAGTTCCTTCATGAAACTGGAAGTGTATCCTCTATCTTGTAGCAAAGATGATTTAGGAAAAAAATGAATTCAAATCACATGTTCATAAAATGCCAGGACATCTGGGTGATGCAGGGAACAGGTGGGTAGTGATATTTCGGGGGGTGGGGAAAGCAGTACAGACAGTTCAGCGGGACTGAAGCTAGCCGTGCTCCCTACAACTCTGCCAGGTAGCTAAGTGTACGGCCTACATTATCTCTCTGATTCCTCAAAAGAACCCCAAGAACGCTATTGTTATTTCCACTTTACAGAAGAAGAAACAGGAGCTAAGAGAAGTAACCCGCCAAAGGTCTCCAGCTGGTAAGCAGCTGAGCAAAGACTGGAATCCAGGGACATTTGGGGACATTAGCCTATCCCTCATTTGATACTGTAGACTGGCCTGGAAGCCAACCACATAAGCTGTGCTGGTCAGCCCCAGATGAACTCCCGAGAGGCTTGGTTTTGGGTTCCCTGTCTGTCGGGGTCATGGAAACCATGGCCGGGCTTTTACATTAATATATTCAAACCCAGGAGCAGACCTGGGTTTGAATTCTGGTTCTGCACCTTAACACCAGTGTATCTTTAGATATGATCTTTTTGAAATTTTCCTTTCTTGATATATGTAGATACAGTGAGATTATCTATCTATCTATCTATCTATCTATCTATCTTTTTTGGGGGGAACAAGGTCTCACTATGTTGTCCAGTCTAGGCTCAAAATCCTAACTCAAGTGATCCCAGCCCTCTGAGTCGCTGGGAGTACAGTATATGCCACTGTGAGCAGCTATTCTTAAATAATGGAGCATAATCTCATAATTAGAAGGAACTTTTAAGATTAGTAACCCACGAAATGCAAGATCAATGCTTGTGAGGCATCCGTGAGAGGTGCCAAGGATCCTGGTTAAGAGTGTGGGCTCTGGAGTTCTAACACTTGGATTCCTAAGTCCTAGTTTTACACCTATAAAATGGAGATGAAAATGCTGGTGCTGCCAAGAATAAAAAATCCATCTACTTCATTGGGCTGTTGTGAAGATTAAATGAACTAATGTTTAGCAAAAGTGCTTATATGTAGTATATTCTTTAAAAGGAACCCGTGGAAGAGAAAATTATGTTCTGGTTCAAAACATGGGGGAGTAGTCTTGTGGGGTAAGAGAGGACTGGTTATGGCAAATAAAAGCAGGGAGAAATATACTGACCATTTCAGCCCAGCATATGAGTAATCTTTCCTCCTAAAATGTCAAAACAATATGGCCAGTCCTCACCTCTTGTACTGAATATATTAATGTAAAATCACAATGTTTAGTAATGTCTTGTTCATGTGCTCTGTGGGATTTCCTTTGGACAAGTGTTCTAGAAGACAGACGGATTATAAACAATTATAAACTTGCATGAGGACTGGCCCCCTCATGGTTCTTGAGACCCTCAAAAGGCTCTCCCACTTCCAGAAGAACCATGAGAAGCCTGTAAGCTAAGTTGACCTGAAGGGGGGAAGTGGGTTTCCTATACTCCCTTTCCTGTAGAACACATCACCACCGGTCCTGCCTCTCCTGTAACAGCCTGGGGGGCAGCTGGCTTTCAGCATGGGAAATACAAGTGGCGAGTTGCTGCTCACCCGAGTGGATGGGAGAATCATAGCGACTGGCTGACAGCGATGACCTTTCCCGGCTCTCCATCTCTTCTTTCAATATCAACTGTCCCAGGCCAGAGTTAAGCTATTCACACAAAAGAAGAAAAAGGAAAGCAAAGGCTGAAACTACTTTTTGGAGCTGCAGTTTCTTTCTAGAAGATTCTACAAGAAGTTCCTGACTCTGGAGGGCCTGGATGCATGGTGGTCCTACAGTCTGGCAAGAGTTCCTCAAGAGGTTGGCCGGATTTGGGACTTAAACCACTCTTGGCCTTCTCAATGTTGAAGCTTCACTTTCCTAAGCTGGGCTCCAGGTCAGAACACTTCCTTCCTCTGCCTGCCCCCAAACTGCCAATAGGGGATTTCGGGAGGGGTATGTGTGTGTTTCTAATGCAAGAAGGGAAGATTAGGGATGGTAGCCTTTAAAGAGAAATTACACCAATTTGTTTAAAAACAAGGAAGAATCATTAACACATGCTCATTGAACATATTTTGGAAAATCCAGAAGAAGAGTGACCCATAATCTAACACTCAGAGATAACATCATTTACATTTTGATTTATTTCCATCTAGTATCTTTCTATAGTTGGAAAACTAGGATCCAACTATAAAGGCAACTTTGTACTGTTTCCCACTGTATAACTAATATCACATGCATCTCCCATATCTTTAGAGAACATCCTTTCAAGAGATTCATCAACCGCTTCTTGGTGGGAGAGTTTATAATTGACTGTCCTTCTGGGTGGCTGCAGGCTCTTACAGAGTGAGTTCTACCCTTAGTAAATTCATTTAAAAGCATACTTTTTTTATTTCTTTCAAGGGATGGGTCTCTAACAGGGGAAAGTATGAAGAGGGCCTTGTGGCAGCTGTCTGTTTCACCCCTTTTCTCCTGGTCCAGATATAAATACAAGCTCTTACGCATCCCAGGAAAAGACCTGGAGAAACGTTCAATCCCAAGAGAACTTCGGCAGAGCCTGCAGGAGGGAAGGAAGGTAATACCTTCCTGGGTATGCTCCTCCTTGCTCTACTTGGCCCTTCAGCATCCTTTTAACACACACCTCTGCATGCATGGCCCCCCAGTCTCACTTTCTTTCTCACAAAAGCCCAAATGTCCGATGTCCCTCTGACCCCCAGCCTCAGTGTCACGTCTTCTGGAGCCCAGCATATGCTCTGCCCCAGGCCAGTCCCTAGAGGCTTGTCCTGTCTTGCCTACCAGACTGAAAGCCCTTGAGGGCTGGGACCACCTCTTGGTTGTCTTGGTGGTCTTTATACAGCAGTTATTCAAAAAACATAGATCTCGTGGAACTGGGATTGAAGACAGAGCTAGGTAGTTTGAAAACAAACCTTCATTAATTGCTCTTCTTGAAGCTGCCGGCGTCTCAGAAGTTCCTCATCGTCTTCCTCTCTGCCACTAGATCTGCGTCTCATGTCAGTTCCTAATTTCACGGCAAAGACAACTACTCACATTGGCCCCTTGGAAAGGGAATCTTAATGGACTAGTCCATCTGTGTTCAACTGGTTAGGATGGCAAGGTCAGCAGAAGTCTTTAACATTTTTAAGTGAACAACACAAAGGGGAAAAAATGCCCTCCACCAATTCAGCCTACTGGTTGGTTTCTTGAGAACACAGGCCCCTTTGTGACGAGCCAGTTCAATGCGGGAGGCAGGTAAGGCATGATTTTGGCCTCCCAACAAATAGACTTCTCAAATGAACTGGGGTTGCCATTGTAACAGAGTCTAAGTCATCCCATTAACCCCTGGTCAGAGCTCATTCTAGTAAGTGGGAAGGGAATCTCTGGCTGTCATTTTGACGTTTCTGAGGTCCATTTTCAAACAGAGAGGAATCCAAACTACATACCAACAAAGAGGTAAGACAGTCACTTTCTTGTGACAGGTTTAAAAACCTTTTCGTTTTCTCTTTTTCTGAATATTTAGACTTTTCATAAGGCTATATTACCAAGTCTACCATTAGTAAATTCATTTACAAGCATATTTTTTATATTTCTTTCGAGACATAGGTCTCTAATATTTCCTATTTCTCATCCTTTGAACAATGGTCACAAAAGAATTTCATACAAGTAGGTAAATAAAAAGTGTTAACACAGCTAAAAGTTATTTTGGAACAATATAATAAATCATGTACAATATTTAAGCTTCCTGAAAAAGGGGCATAGAGGAATTCCACAAGGACTAGAAAGGAGGAATTTTCTGGAATGGATGGAAGATTAAGATAATCATTGTTTTTCCTAACTTGCTTGGATTAATCTGGCCATGGGAGGAAACAGGAAAGCTTACTAATCTAACCAAAACAAACTTTAACTAATAATCTTAATTTTCATTATTCTGATTAGTGGACCAGAAATTTTCCTCATTTTGGAACCCAAGGGAGCTGTAAACTAGTCAGTGACAATAATTTCCACAACAAAAAATTTAATTCTCCCTTTCCTCAAAGCTGCTCTAAAGTTCCCACTAAGCAACATAACTGAACTAGGAACATTAAAGGCCTCAGAAACTTCCTGAAGGGCATGGATTGGCTGAGAAAAGCCAATGATGGCTTCTTAGTTAAAATTATAAATCTCAATGTGTGTTTCTGCTTTTTAGTTTATATAAAAACTCATGGACAAGTTTGCAGGAACTGGATAAATCTCATCAGCATAATGTGCCGAATACTTGTGAATAATGAACTGAGGAGGCAGATTTTTCTTCCACTATTTCTATAAATACTGATTGCTTCAAAATCTACTTATATTGCTTGTAGAAATTATTCTGAAAATAACTTGATAAAAAATAGCACAATGAAGAAGATTAGGAAATTTTAGAAAATTGAAGGCCTTTTAGAGTATGAACAGAAATATGATAAGATCATCATATCTTTGTAAAGTTGCCTTGATAAATTTTCAGTCTTAGCTTCTGGGTTTGCTAATATTTCTTTTTAGGCCAAGTGATTTCGCTACTGACAAAACAGTAAAGACACGGACATAATTTGAAAGCATAAAGCAAAGAATGAAACAGCTCAAATGTGACATTTTAGCACAGAATTCATGGAAATGATAGATGTAAAATCACATAAATTCACACAAGTAATATCTCAGAAGATCCACTACTCTGTTATAGCCTTTTTAGTAATGGAGACTGTGATTCCACAAGAAAAATGAGAGTACTTCAGTGTTAAGAGAATTGTAACTACAACCCAGATATAGTCTAAAACAAATTTAACTGAAAGAAGTCACGCTTCTGCAGACACTCTGTAAACTCACCCACTCGACTCTAATTATATGGAACAATGTTTTTGCCATGAGGCTTTGACTCAACAATGCTCAGAAGACTTGGTGATTTTGCAGTAATAACGCAGAGTGCTCATGCAAATCATTAGTTTTAGACCAGTTCTGGATCTCAGTGGGTTTGGTTAGAGCAAGGCTCTGGTGGATGTGTTTTTGAAATTTTTAAGCATTTTGCACACAAATTAATATCACATTAGTTCTTTTCACTAGTCTACCTCCTGGGTATGGTTTTCTTAAAAATCTTTATGGCAGGACACATGTCCTTGCACCTTCTGAGCTTCTCAGCAGTTGGTCCGTTTGACTTAGCTGCGGTAGTTGCATACCTACGCCGGCAAGTGAGGGGGGACCAGGCCAGTGGTCCGTCTCAATCTTTGGTGTCTCACTGGGGTCTGGAGCCTGGGCTGCTGGGAACTTGGAAAACTTGATGATATCTTCTGAAGACTTGCTCTGGGCTGCCAAGGCAGCTGCATCTAGGTGGGATCAGGAGTTGTTTAGCTATCAGTCTGTAAGGAAGTGGTGGTACAACCCCACCTACATGGTTTTCTTATTCTCTGGCAAAAGTTTCAATTCCAGAAAGTTCTATCTATCATCATTATCAACTTTCCCCAGTCATTCAGAGGTGACTATTGACAACTAGTTTTCATCTATGTTGCAAGCAAAGCTTCATTCAACATCTGTTCTACATCTGAAAAACCTTATTTTAGAGTAGAGCGGTCTAGTATTAGCTAATGTAGCTATTTAAATTTAAATAAATAAAATTAACAAAATAAAAAAAATAATAAAATTAAAATTCAGTTCCTCTCTTGCACTAGCTGTATTTCTTTCTTTTTTTTTAAGAGATGAGGTCTTGGCTGGGTGTGGAGGCTCATGCCTGTAATCCTAGCACTCTTGGAGGCTGAGGCAGGTGGACTGCTTGAGCTCAGAAGTTTGAGACCAGCCTGGGCAAAAGTGAGACACCCGTTGCTACTAAAAATAGAAAAACTGAGGTAAGAAGATCATTTGAGCCCAAGAGCTGGAGGTTGCTGAGAGCTATGATGCCATAGCACTCTATCCAGGGTGACAAAGTGAGGCTGCCTTAAAAAAAAAAAAAAAAAAAAAAAGATGAGGTTCTGTTATGTTGCCCAGGCTAGACTCAAACTCCTGGGCTCCACTGATCCTCTCACCTCAGTCTCCTGAGTACCTGGGATTAGAGGTATGTGCCATCACACCTGGTTCTAGTAGCTGTATTTCAAGTGCTTGGAAGTCATATGTAATTAGTGGCTACTGTACTGGAAAGTACAGATGGAAAACATTTCCATCATCACAGAAAGTTTCATCAGACAATGGTTTCCTACAGTGGTTATTTGAAATTAAAGAGCTAAGTTAAAAGCGTAATGCTGTCACTTGACTATCCTTGTTAATCATTAGAGGGTTGGCTAGCTCTGTATCTTTGGACAAGGAGCCATAAATATATAGGGTCAGTTCATTTTCATCCTTTTATACTATATTTGAGACCTGGAGTACTAGGAGAAATGGAAATGGGAAAATCTACTTTCTGCTTGCAGGAATTTAGCATTTTGACTCACTCATTGTTTTATTCAAGAGTCTGTGTACGCAAGTGAGCCATCCGACTTTAAAACAACAAAAGCCAAACTAACAGCAACAAACCAGGCTACAGGGTCAGTCCCTGATTCTGGCTAATTTTGCAAAGTAGCCTGGGATGTTACCAAACATTTCAAAATGTATTTATAATGCTCTAATTAAAAAAAAATTTTTTTCCCTGGGTTCATGTATTTTAAAATCTGGAAATAAATGTTTGAATCTTAAGCTCCAATTCCTCCATTCTTCTAGTAACCTCTTATCTCACTTTGCTTGAAGGACTTAAAGAAGTTGGCCCAATGATAAGGGGCCATAATAAGGGGGAAAGTCTTAGCCAGGCATGGAACAGTGTTTCGCTGAATCTCTAACCTCAGAAGAAAAAA
Source organism: Perodicticus potto (assembly GCA_963574655.1). Taxonomy (NCBI): domain Eukaryota; kingdom Metazoa; phylum Chordata; class Mammalia; order Primates; family Lorisidae; genus Perodicticus; species Perodicticus potto. The sequence continues at coordinate 31,554 of CAUYRH010014132.1, forward strand.
ATTTCAGCTTGGAAAGTACTACATATTAAATCTCCTTCTTAAAGGTAGACAAAGTGATAGCACATGGTAGACTGAGAAGTTCTGAGCTACAATTAAAAAAAAAAAAAAAAAGTTGGCTCGGCACCTGTGGCTCAACGGGCTAAGGCGCCAGCCACGTACACCTGAGCTGGCAGGTTCGAATCCAGCCGGGCCCGCCAATCAACAATGACGGCTACAACCAAAAAATGGCCAGGCGTTGTGGCGGGCGCCTGTAGTCCCAGCTACTTGGGAGGCAGAGGCGGGAGACTCGCTTGAGCCCAGGAATTGGAGGTTGCTGTGAGCTGTGATATTATGGCCCTCTCTCCAGGGTGACAGCTTGAGGCTCTGTCTCAAAAAAAAAAAAAAAAAAAAAAGGGATTTTAGTTAAATCTATCTAGCCTTTCCCAAATGCATCAGGGCACAGACTCCAGTTTGGGGCATAACATCTCTTTCTTTGGTATGAGATATCTATTTGCAGAGTATCTATTGGAAAGCGCTGCTCTGGCTGGGTTATTCTTAATTACAATAGACTGAAGTAAAGAATGCAAAGTAAGTATCACAAAAAGGAGCCAATTAATCCCTTCCAAATAAGTAATCTAACATTATTCAATCTCCTTAAATCCTAATTGATTATCTGTGTTCAGAAAGGCAGGGCCTAATCATTTTAGTATTTCTAAAAGTCTCTAAATTAATAAATCAAACTCTGGGAATCCTGTTCTTCAATTAACAACAAAAAAAGCATGCCCTCTAACAGTACTTACGCATTAGAATTGATGAATCAGTAGTTAAACATTCACATGTTAATGAGTGTGGGAAGACATTAAACCATAAAAAGCAAAAACAAAACAATGTTAACAAACTTAAAAAGCAAGCACATGGTGTCAAACTTTAAAAAAAAAAAAGGATAAGAAAAAAAATCATAGCTCTAGAACCATTATGAGACATACTTTTTCCTTTATCTCCTTAGGATTTTGGCCTAAACATTTTTTTCCTTGCGCATTTTCGACTTTGTTTTTAATGTCTTTCTAATTCTTAATGTACTGGATCTTTAATGTACTGGATTCTGAAGGCAGCCTTCAAATTTCCAGGCATAATTTGTGGATCGTTTTCTGAAATCACTTGAAGACCAGTTTTGGCTTTCTATTCATAAAGATTTATGGTAGACGAATACATTGGGACTTAATAGTGGTGGAGGAAAACGTGATTTATGTAAAGTAATGTGATTTCCTGTGTTAAAAAAAATTTGTATTCCCAGAAGAGGAAAACAATTCTAAATCCATTGTCATGACTGTTAGTTTGTGGGCATTTCCGAGACAAACTGATAATCTAACTAACTGGTTTTTACAGATGGGAAAACTGAGACTCAGAGAGATGACACCCACGCATCTCCATGTCACCTGTGCCTCGTCCATTTCACCACGCAGATGGCTCCATGCCCCGTAAGGGACTGAGGACCTGAACAGCCACGGTGATGTCAACTCAGTCAGATTAACTTTTCTAGGTGGCTGGTTTTAGTTAGTTTTGATTAGTCAAACTAATTCATCATAAGGTCATCAAAATTATTGTAGAGATTGGTTAAATTATTTGATGACAAACAAAAAATCTTATTGGGATGTCTGTGAGCTGTGTGACCAATGCTTCCTTTCCCTAGGAATGAAATGATACACGGTTTGACGGGACCAGGGAGGGGCTAGCAGCTTCCTAATCAAGCGAAGTGTTCTCCATCCAAGAAAATCAATTCCACAATCTTTGCACCTCAGCCAACCAGAAAAGCATAATAAGCTGGGCAACCAGTTTGATTCTCAAAAGCGGCAGAAGGTGAGCCTTTCACGACAGCATAGAGAAGTTCAGCTGACTCTGCTACTTTAAAGCTACGCGGAGGAAAGCGGGTTTTACCATGCTGTTTGTAGATGGGTGGTTTTCGGTAAATGTTGATCCCTTGATCTGTGGAAATGAAAAGCAAAGGTGTGTGATTATGGGAACCAGTTCAGCGATGAGAAAAACAGATCAACTGTGGGGCAAACCAAACTGAAGACTTGAACAAAAATTAGCAAAGTTAACTTCTGTATTACAAAGACTGAGTGTTTTGGAAGCAAAGACTACAGAAATGAGTGGCTTACTATAGACAAGTGATATGGAAGCCTTTGTAATACATCTTAGGCTATACAGAGATGTAATTAATTCATGAGCCATTTATTTCAAATACACACTTCACTGAAAGGTAGGATTAAAACAGGAAGAAATGCAAGCAGTGGGGGTACTCTGATGGCAAAGAAGACATAACCAGTTTGGGGAAAATCCCCAAATTGCTACTGTCTAGAAATTGAGCCCCCAGTTGATACTAGTGGCTCAATTTACTTTTCAACTAATGAGTGAAACAGTGGAAAGCAATGTTGAAAAATTAAGAGTAACTTTTTTGAACATATAAGTACTTCTTAAGTGCAAGGTTAGCCTGGTATGTTGATGGGATGTTCAACAAAATCCTAATTTGCATAAGCCAAATTAAAAAGAAACACATAAGAAAGAAAGAAAAAGAAAAGAGGCTAAATACTACACATATATTTACACAGGATCCCATTTGATTATGCCACCATTTCACTTTAACTACAAATACTAAGGAAATTTCAAAAGGTTTCTGCTTCCCCAGAATCTTGGGCCTATCCCTTGTGTGGTATTCTTCATGGGAAAAATTCCAAAAATAGAACACTGATTACCAAAATTCAATGAAACTTCTAAAAAAGGGCAGTCCCAGTTCAGTGGTACAAATCTTATTGAACTTCCCTGTTTTATTAGGTAAATTTAGAAAGAAAAAGATAAAATGACTATGGGTTCCAAATATATATACCTGTATTAAGATAATAGGTCACTTATTAAACTACTTTCAGCAGCTAAAAGAAGCAAAACAAGCAACTCTTGATGGAAAAGTAATAGCTTGATCTCTGATGGCCAATACTACTTCTATCAATTCAATCGATGCTAAACATGAAGATATTGATGGGTTCTGATTATTCTAGTTTCTGATGGCAAATTACTATTCGTTCTGTGACAGCAAATGCTTGTCGACTTCTGAGCAAAGCTTGCGGCACCAAGCCTAAATTGCAAGATATCTTCATGGGCTATGGAATAACTTGTCATTATACTACAGAAAGGCCACCCAATTTTACACCTCTCTGGAACAACAAAAAAAAAAAGGCAATGAAAAGAATCTCCATATCGGAGACAGAAGGGAAATTTAACAATATTCTCGGGTGACACTGTGGCTCAGTCTTTAGGATGGGAAGATAAGTAGATTGTCCTTATGCTAATTAATCAATGACACCAACCCATCAGAGGGACATCTGAGAAGGTACTAGCAGAGAGGTAAAATTAACATTTTCACAAAAAATAAAACAAAACAATCAAACCCCTCTCCTGTACCTTCTGTCTCCCACACTCATCAAAAATTTTTGAGAAAACATAAAACTTCAATATTCTCCTGGCATCTCACAAACAAGACTTTGGAAAGGCCCTCAGGGTCAGATCCTGCAATTTAGGGTTTGTCGACCACGTGCATCCCAAGTCAGTGCATGAAAGATGAGACAGACGAAGTACAAGGCTACGTTCTACACTGTGACAGGACACTGAGACACAGACCGTGTCAGCTCCTACCTGGAACATGGAAATGTTTAGGGGCCTGAGCGTAAGTTGGAGTTAGAGGGCGGCTGTCTGGCCGGTAAGGGAGAGGGGAGTTCCGGCCGCTGGACGGCTCATTGCCTCCAATGAGAAGAATGGAGAAAACAAAATGAGAGAAGGGAGAGAAACAAAGGAAACAAAGCAAGCATAATAAAAATTCAAAACAACGACCGAAAGGAGGCTCATCGAAGAGGAGAGACAAAAGAAACAAATTCAATTCATCCATTTGGCTTGTGAAGGTGACATCGGGTTAGTTTTGCAGAAGAGAGATGTGAGTTCAAGTGAGCTGGGTTGCAAGCAGCTGGCGGGAGGTTCATCCCCAAGCATGCGGTGAAGGCGGGAGCTAGCAGCAAACTGATCCCGTGGCAGGGACACCAGGAGAGATGGAAGGCTTGTGATTCGGGATCAGCTGTCAGATGGTTAAACCCCAAGCAGGTGAAGGGGTGCGCTTTGCAAACCCAAAGACAGTCACTCCCAGGCATGAGGGCAGAGGCTGGCAATCAGAACACATGTGTCTGATCCAAAGGCTAAGTCTGGGGCCCCGTGCGGTCACCCAGCCCTTCCCCTTAGGAGCATCAAGTGCCTTCACTCAGCACATGTTTCCAGTTTCCTCACTTTGAAATACAGGCGACAGTCAGATCCTTTTCCGCCTGGAACTTTGGGGCCAGTTATGCCTCTCCCCGCTCTTCTCCTCAAAGATGAGCCTCCGCCCAGGCTAACAATTCAATGACATTTAGTGAACACCTGCCATGGCTGGGTGCGGAGCTGCCACCGAGGAACAGGGAGATGAATGAGGTACAGTCCCTGCCCTCAGGGGACTCCGAGTTTATCTGAGGAGATGGACTTCAGATAAACATATGTAATACCAAGTCCCTGCTTCTCAGAGGTATTGTAATAAAACTGTTATGAGACTCAGATGAAGGTGTCATCAGTTCTTCAGGAGAGCTACACAGACAGAAAATGTTGTTAGACTGAGGCATCAAAACTGAAGCTCACCAGGTGGGGAGGTAGACAGTGGAAAGGCCCCCATTCCAGAGGCCTGGGACACCACGAGAAAGGAGGGTGTGGAAGGGTTTGGTGTGTGGGAACAGGCCCAGCCATTGTGGCTGGATAGCACAGCGTTCTTGGAGGAGGGAAGAGATGAGCTGGAGGAGACAGCTGAGGCTTGGCTGCCAAAGCCTTAAATGCCACCATAGCCACCAGCGCTCTGTTCTGACCAGGGCAACAGGGACGAATGGATGTTTGGGCAAAATTAGAAAATTACTGGCCCAAATTGCCTTCCTACTCTACATCTTGGGCAAACATCTTGTCCCAAGAACACACCATAAGATGTAAGACTCCCCAAATTTACCAAATTACTGATTACTTTTACTGTTGAGTTGTAAGAGTTCTTTACATATTCTGGATACGATTGTGTCCCTTACCAAATATATGATTTGCCAATATGTTCCCCTATTCCATAGGTTGTCTTTTCACTTTTTTGATGATGTTCTTTGAAGCACGAAAGTTCTTAATTTTCATAAAGTCTAATTTATTTACCTATTAATGCCAATACTTTTAAATAAGCCATAGATCAGAAAATAGAACTCTACCAAATTCCATCAAGGCAAATTGTCCTAAGCTTGCTAGCAAAGTATAAAAGATGTCAACTCTTAAATTTTTAAATATGTTGAGTAGAGTTTTAATTTCTCTATATTTTGGGGTAGCCAGAGTACAGATCTGCACTACATGGGCAGTAAGGTACCCCAAATATGGGATCTAGGTTTGTCAAACTGAGTCTAATTTAGATTCCAGGCTTTTGGTCACTGATGTTCTGAAACTTTTGTTTTTTTTCCCCTCAAGAGTCAGTTTACCATCCAGTCTAAATATGTCACAATGTTGACTTTTTTATTGAAGTCAGATGTTAGTTTCTAAAAATTCTGAAGCTTCATCCCAAACTACTGATCTATTAGCAAGCAAGATGTTATCTCATTGACCATCACTCTCCTAAAGAAAAGAAACTAGTTGGTGTCTGAAAAAATGAGCATAAAAAACAGAGGTGAAACAAAGCAGAGGAAGGAAGGCTGTGGTTTGCCTCTAGAAGGAAACAGTGTTTTCAACCTGTGGCTGAGTTGGAACTTAGCTTCATTGACCATCACCAGTGGGTTGCTGGCCAGGAATGAGTGCTTAATAAATGCCTGCAACTGAATGACTAAGGCAGGCCAACTAATTAATTCCATAGCTATTTGCTGACCTAGTTTACAAGTGCCCTCACAGGATTAACCATCTCCTTTCTCTGATCTCTTAATCTAAGGAAGCCGGTTGTCAGTGTCGTAAGTCTTCACTTAAAAGCTGAGAGGTTCTTGGAAACTGCAACTTTAAGCAAAACGAACTACAGCAGGTCCTCCAGATAACGTCATTTTTAATAATGTTGACAAAAAAAATTGTTTTTATAAAATGTCATCTAGTTTAAAGTCACAGTTTCTAAGAACCTACTGACAGCCTTGAGGACACACTGTGTCCTGCACTAAGGTCACAATAGTGCCCCTTTATAACTTTCCCATGAGGGTTGATCTTTGGTAACTCTGTTTAGCTTAAGAAAAATTCTTTAATCGTACAGACCTTAGAAATGATTGACAAGAGTATTCCACAATTGAAAAACCAGAATGATTCATGTGGTCTTTCCTCAAAAGAAAGGCTAACAGGTCTTGGTGTCCTTGCCTCGCTTTACGGTGTCTTTGGAAGATCTTGCTGGGTCCCTGGAGTGCCACCGCCTGCCTTTGTTCTTTTACCTCTAACCCTGCTGTCCTTGTGAACATCAGCTGCTTCAGGGAAAGTTCCCACAGCTCTTAGTTCTAATACCCAACTGGATGAGACTCCATTAGATTTGTTTTGATAATTATCAGCCAGTATTATGCACACACACAAATACGTGCATTTGCAGGACATGAAGGTTATTAGAATTAGGCATTTGTCCAAGTATTAAAATCTTTCTATCAGCAAGACGATTCCCTGCTGGCCAGTGGCAGAAAAAGATCCTCACTCCTTGGATATGGCCCAAGCCCCTCAGAGGCTAAGGAGTGAGTAGCTATCTGAATTCCTAAGGGGTGAATTCTGGCTGAATACTGTCAGCAGTGGGGTGTGGTTTTTTATTTGGCTGTATGTCTTTAGCTATTGACCTCCCTAGTTGCTAAAAGAAAAAAAAATTAGCATATTCACGTCTTTGTAAGTAAATATAACTCTATAATCATTTAAAAGAAAACATTTTAAAATACCAGGTAAATAGACATCCAAGAATGCACCTTTCTCTGAGATCCTGCACAAAATGATTTTCACATATCACAGTGGTTTATTGGGGAATGAGGTCTTGGACGAGATGCCAAATTCTTAGCCCTTGAAATACCAAAGGCATGATGCATTTTTGGCATTTTTAACAGAAAAAGAAAAGTTTTCAGGAAGGGGCCTCTTCTCTCTTTTTTTTTTTTTTAAATAATTTTATTAAATCATAATTGTATACATTGGTGCTATCATAGGGCAGAATGTGCTTCATATACAATCAGAAACATTTTGATTGTACTGTGAGAGATAGCCCTCATAGCATTTTCTTAATCACTATGTAAAGACATTGATACTCTACATTTGATAAGTTTCACCAGTACCCTACTAAGATGCACCG
>CAUYRH010014133.1:0-11811 GCA_963574655.1 Perodicticus potto
AGGGTCTCAAGGCTGGTTCAATAGACATAAATCTATAAATGTAATTCAGCATATAAACAAATTAAAAAACAAAGACCATATGATTCTCTCAATTGATGCAGAAAAAGCTTTTGATAATATCCAGCATCCATTCATGATCAGAACACTTAAGAAAATGGGTATACCATCAATCCCATTCATGATCAGAACACTTAAGAAAATGGGTATAGAAGGGACATTTCTTAAACTGATAGAGGCCATTTACAGCAAAGCCACATCCAATATTGTATTGAATGCAGTTAAATTGAAATCATTTCCACTCAGATCAGGAACCAGGCAAGGTTGCCCATTGTCTCCACTGCTTTTTAACAATGTAATGGAAGTCTTAGCCATTGCAATTAAGGATGAAAAGGCAATCAACTGTATCCATCCATATAGGATCAGAAGAGATCAAACTTTCACTCTTCACAGATGATTTGATGGTATATCTGGAAAACACCAGGGATTCTACTACAAAACTCGTAGAAGTGTCAAGGAATACAGCAGCATCTCAGGTTACAAAATTAACACTCATAAATCTGTAGCCTTTATATACACCAACAATAGTCAAGCTGAAAAAACAGTCAAGAACTCTGTTCCACTCACAGCAGTGCCAAAGAAGTCGAAATATTTGGAAGTTTACCTAACAAAGGATGTGAAAGATCTCTATAAAGAGAACTATGAAACTCTAAGAAAAGAAATAGCTGAAGATGTTTACAAGCATACCATGCTTATGGCTGGGAAGAATCAACATTCTTAAAATGTCCATAATATCCAAAGCAATATACAATTTTAATATAATCCCTATTAAAGCTCCACTGTCTTACTTTAAAGATCTCAAAAAAATAATACTTCATTTTATATGGAATCAGAAAAAACTTCGAATAGCTAGGTTTTTTATTACTCAAAATAAAAACAGAGCAGGAGGAATTATGCTACCAGACCTCAGACTATACTACACATTGATAGTGATCAAAACAGCACGGTATTGGCACAAAAACAGAGAGGTATATGTAGAGAACCAAAAGATGAACCCAGATACTTACCATTATTTGATCTTTGACAAGCCAATTAAAAACATTCAGTGGGGAAAAGATTCCCTATTTAACAAATGGTGCTGGGTGAACTGGCTGGAGACCTGTAGAAGACTGAAACTGGACCCACACCCCTCACCATGAACTAAGATAGACTCTCATTGGATTAAAGATTTAAACTTAAGACATGAAACTATAAAAATACTAGAAGAAAGCACAGGGAAAACTTTTGAAGAAATCGGCCTGGGAGAATATTTTATGAAGAGGATCCCCCAGACAAGTGAAGTAACATCAAAAATACACTACTGGGACCTGATCAAACTAAAAAGCTTCTGCACAGCCAAGAACACAGTAAGTAACACAAGCAGTCAGCCCTCAGAATGGGAGAGGGTATTTGCAGGTTATGTCTCCGACAAAGGTTTAATAACCAGAATCCACAGAGAACTCAAATGTGTTAGCAAGAAAAGAACATGTGGTCCCATCTCAGGGTGGGCAAGGGACTTGAAAAGAAACTTCTCTGAAGATGACAGGTGCACAGCCTACAAACACATGAAAAAATGCTCATCATCTTTAATCATCAGGGAAATGCAAATCAAAACCACTTTGAGATATCATCTAACTCCAGTAAGATTAGCCCACATCGCAAAATCCCCAAACCAGAGATGTTGGCATGGATGTGGAGAAAAGGGAACACTTCTACATTGCTGGTGGGAGTGCAAACTAATATGTTCCTTTTGGAAAGGTGTTTGGAGAACACTTAGGGATCTAAAAATAGACCTGTCATTTGATCCTATAATTCCTCTACTAGGTATATACCCAGAAGGCCAAAAATCACATTATAACAAAGATATATGTATCATAATGTTTATCGCAGTCCAATTCATAATTGCTAAGTCATGGAAGAAGCCCAAGTGCCCATTGACCCATGAATGGATCAATAAATTGTAGTATATGTACACCATGGAATATTATGCAGCCTTAAGGAAAGATGGAGACTTTACCTCTTACATGTTTACATGAATGGAGCTGGAACATATTCTTCTTAGCAAAGTATCTCAAGAATGGAAGAAAAAGTATCTAATGTACTCAGTCTTACTATGAAACCAATTTATAGCTTTCTTATGAAGGCTATAACCCAATTATAGCTCAAGAAGAAGGGGAAAAGGGAGAGGGAGGGGAGGGGAGGGGGGAGCATGGATGGAGGGAGAGTAATTGATGGGACCACACCTATGGTGCATTTTACAAGGGTACATGTGAAATTTACTAGGTGTAGAATATAAATGTCTTAACACAATAAATAAGAAAATGCAGTGAAGGCTATGTTAACTAGTTCGATGAAAACGTTTTAAATTGCATATAAAACCAGCACATTGTACCCCATGATTACATTAATGTACACAGTTATGATTTAATAAAAAATCAATAAATAAAATTCTGAAAGAACTTTTTTTTTTTTTTTTTTGAGACAGCCTCAAGCTGTCACCCTGGATAGAGTGCCATGGCATCATAGCTCACAGCAACCTCCAATTCCTGGGCTCAAGTGAGTCTCCTGCCTCTGCCTCCGAAGTAGCTGTGACTACAGGCGCCCACCACAATGCCCGGCCATTTTTCGGTTGCAGCCAACATTTTTGTTTGGTGGGCCAGGGCTGGATTCGAACCCGCCAGCTCAGGTGTACGTGGCTGGCGCCTTAGCCCGTTGAGCCACAGGCGCCGAGCCGAAAGAACATATTCTAAGCTTCTTTTCTAAGTGTAACAGAATGATCACTACCTTTTAGTGAACTAATAGTGATCTTTCACCTGTACAGAAAGACAGACTGATAAATACCATATATAAGTATAATATATATGCACTATACACATATGTACATACTTTGTATATTGTATATGGAAAATGTCCACACTCAGGCTTCATTCAACCAATGGATTTCTCTCTATAATTTTTCATTGGAAAAATAAAGCTCTAGACTAAGTATTTCTAGTGGTTTAATAATTAAATATATAATAAATCTAAATAATCTGGTCAAAATTGAGGATTTTTTTCCTTATTTTGTCTACTTTGGCTGTATAGATTGTTTATATGGCTAGATAAATCACTTTACAATTATCTCTGTCATTCTACAATAAACCTGACCAGATGGACGAATTATCTCATAGGGAAAGATAGCATGAAGAAATGCTAACTCTATGAAATCCCTAAACCGCCCTGCTACAACCCAGGCAGGGCACCCTAGAACTAGCACAGGGCTATTTTCTTTGACCACACATTCCCCGAGACTTTGCACATGTCATTCACTTCACCTACAATGCTTGAGTCCTCATCTCCCCAACTGAATTCCCCCTCCATTTAAATTTCTGCTATTGAGATTTGTCACTGTCTCCTAACTAAACACTCTAAAATCTACACGCTCCAGGTGCTACAGCACCTCCACACCATTACGTCTGTTTCTATAAAAATGGATGAGTGTACACTTGTTTACACATTTGCTCTGTGTGTGTTCTTGGGTTCTTTCATTTGTCTGTCCAGCATAAGTAAGGAACTGCACAGTATTTCCTCACCTATGCCTAGGACCACCAGAAGGATCCCACCATGGACCTGACATTTGGGGGTGGAAGCTGCACTGTTCACAGCTCCTCAACACCACCAAGCTACAAGGGAAAGCAGAAGGAATTCATAAAGACCAGAAACTGTGACTCAAGTTGTCAAAAGGCAGGGTTGAACTATTACTTCAGTTTCTGTAAATGACCAAGTTAATTTAACCACATAAATATATTGGTGGTAATTACAATAAAAAGGCAAGATGCTAATTGCAGATTTAAGTAGTGAACTATTTCCCCTTTATTCGTTTAACCATTTACATTTCTCAGGTTCTAACAGAATAACATATTATTATTTTAAAAAGTAGTCCACTAGACTGAGCTTTATGAAAGCAGAAAGGACTATTATTTTGTCTGTTGCTGTCATTATTGTTGTTGTTCACTTTTATACTGTTCCAGGGGCCACACATAGTGCTCAGCACATTACAGGCATCAATTAACATTTATTGACTGCTTACATGCTCTAGACACTGCTCCGAGAACTGAGGATGCAGGGATGAATAAGGCACAGCTCTTGCTTTCATGGAGCTCACAGCTCTTGCTTTCATGTATTTGTGGGGAGAAGAAACAGAATTTAAGATAAGTGCTCTTACAAAGTGTCAGGAAAGGCAGCTGAGAAGCTAATTTAAATTGAATGTATAGGGAAGATGGGTCTTTTTCACTGAATGACTAAGCTGAGAGAAGATCATAATACTTTTCATTCTTGGCTTCCCAAGAGAATCATCTGGGAAATTAAGGACTATCAATGCTGGGTCACATTTTCTGAGACTCTGATTTCAACTGGCTTGTGTGGAGGGGCCTAAACATTGGTGTTGCATAAATATTCCCCAGCTGAATCTAATGGACAAGGCTAAGAACCACTTAGGAGGAAAAACATTCCAAATGGAGAAATGTAAGTACAAAAGTCTTCCTATGAGAGTGAGCCTTGAGATTAGAGCAGAGGTTAATGAACCTCTGATTAAAATCATCTAGGAAGCCTTTAAACATTCAGATGCCTGTGCCACACCACAAACCTATGAAATGAGAAGGAGAATGCAATGGTATTTTTGAAAACTACTTGGAAGATTCCAATGTACTGCCAAAGTGTGTTATAACAAGGTGAGCAATCTTCCCAGTTTTCCCAGGACTGAGGGTTTTCCAGGGATATGGGACTTTCTGTGCAACCACAAAGGGGCCCTCTGCAAACAAGGATAATTTTTTTTACCCTAGTTAAACAAGGGGTTCTCAAAAAATAGTTCTAGTGAATGAGAATTCTCTGAGGAGAGGCCCAGAAATCTCTGTTTTAACAAGTCCTTTATATGATTATGATGTAGGCTAAAGTTTAAAAACCAGTGTGTTAGAGGAACAGAGAAATCTGTGTACAGTGCAAAGTTAGAGAATGAGACACTGATTAGAAGAATGAATGAATGAACAAACTCATTGTTAAATTCTGTTGATAACATCTCTACAACGAGATGGATATTAAAGTTTCTTAGGATTTTATGAATGTGTAAGCCAACCAATGGAGAAGTATATTTTGCTCAAGCAATAAAACAAATGTTTATAGTTTTGAAACTATCAGAAGCAAATGTATATGTAAATGTACATATATAAATGTGTGTGTCAGCATAAGGCTCAAACTGCTTTGAAACTACTTAGAATATGGTACCTTATCAATATGAAGCCAAAAAAACCACGTACAGACTTTTATTTAAGTGTGTACTTGCCATATTCCCCTGAAATAATTAAAAACTGGCAAGTTCTCTACTTTTCCACTAAGGCTGGCTTAGTACTGGAAATGAAGTGGCTTAACACAACTCTGTTCCTCTCCATTCCCAACCTCACTCCAACCCTAGGACTTTCCTTGGGTCAAGCAGAACCTGGGATATAGTCACACTACAGATAACTGATTGGGATTCTGTTCCCCCTTTGGGCCTTCTTGCTCCTCTGAGTCCAACACAGAGAAGTCAGGGTATTTGTTCTGAAAAGGTGGTCCTGATGGTATCCTTGGGGCCCAAGATAGTACTAAACAGCTGGGCTAAGTGTTCTCCTGTGAGGATGGGAGATGGCATGGAGATCAGGGAACTGAGAGGCTTTCTGGTATCTGGACATGAAAGTCACAACCTGCCTAATGCTGCACGGGGGTCAGAGACAACCAGCCCCTCCCATTCCCCTGACCACAACCACCTATGGTGCCCTAACCGTAAGACTGGAGAAACAAAAGATGACTTAATCTTTAATTTTTAAAAAAGTATATGAACTGATAAAGACATTGGTCTCTTTTGAAAGTCAAATTAGTAGCCCAGAAAATCAAAGAAAAAACATGCACAGAGGCAGAAATCATGAACAGAAAGATAAATCATCATAAGATCAATCCAGGAGCCATATATTTGAACAATAAAAGTCTAGGTGTAAGAAAGAAAAACTAATAGAGGAAAAATAATTATAAAACAAATAATTTTAAAAATTCCTTCAAGAGGAAGAAAGACAGGCTGTAGATCGAAAGAGACCATTGTGTTTTAAGTGGAATTGGAGATAAAATACATTTAGGCACATAAGACAAAAAAATTCTTAAAAACCCAAGGATTTTTTTCCAGAGTTGACTTTTCATTTCCCCTAAAGCCACTGAGGCAAAAACCATGATAAAATATCTTTCCTTTACAGCCCCCCCCAATGCAAAAAAAAACCTCCACTATTTGTAGGAAAAATTGGTTTTGTACATAGGATGGGAAACAATATGAATTCATAACCTACAGATAAGGGTTAGCTCTATCTCTCATCTCTTTTAAAAAGTTTATATGAATATCCACTCAAAACCAACAAGGTATCACCCATGAAAAGTTATCTATATGGATTTCCAAGTATACCACAGGACTGTATACTGTCATGGAATGTCCTCAGAAGTCTCTGTCATTGATCAGGTAACAGAATAAAAACTCTAGAGTCCTTTCTTTCGAACGGAAGAGGGAGAGAGAGGAACAAAGAAGCTATTCAAACTTTGTCTTCTTTCCTTGTGGTTTGTGTTCTCCTCTTCTTCCTCTTCCACTCGGAAGCCCCCTTGGCCTCCAAAGCCTCCCAACCTCCTCTGCCTCCACCACGACCTCCAAAACCACCTTCACCCTTAGGCTTGGCCCAGTCTGAGGTAACTTTGTTTTCATCAATTTCACCATCTTCCATGGACTCCTTTGCAGCTTTGGCATCATCGTCGTGTTGAAGTCTACAAACCCAAACCCTTTGGAGTACCCGGTTTCCCTGTCAGTGACTATCTCTGCACAAATAGAGCTGTCAAACGACTCCTTCAACATCCCTTCAGTGGTATCCTCAAACAGATCTTTGACAGTTTTGGACAGCTGGCTTCTGGCATTAGGTGATTCCCTGGGTGCTTAACTCCAGCCTGATTGCTCTGCCCTCAATTTCCCTTTTAATATAGGGATTTAAAGCTTCTTTAGCATCTTCAAATGAAGCAAATTATATAAATGCATACCTTTATATTTGCCATTTGGGTTGTGGGGCACATTGATAAATGATTCTCAAATACTTCCTGAAAAGTTTATTCTGTTGCACTATGGAAGAGGTTGGTTAAACCAGAGTTTTTAATTCACCACTCCATGTGCTATTCTTTCCACCTCTGTAGCCTTGACTTTGACCTATCTCCCCGGTGTAGAACGGGAAATGGATCACCTATCAATCTCTGTTCCCTGTTTTTCTTCAAATGTTTTCTCTGCATCAGCTTCAGTCTTAAATTCAATATAAGCAAACACTTCACTCTTCCCATCTTTGCTGACTATTCTGATGTCCATAGCATCTTCAAATACTTTTAATTCATCCTGAGTGACTGTGTAAGGAAAGTTTTTGGCCAAAAGTGTTCTTGCATCTTTAATTTTCTTACTGTCTTTCTCTTTTGGTTTCTCTAGTTTAATTTCATTGCCAAAGACTTTCAAACCAGTGAGCTCTAAGACTTTTTCCAGGTCTTCAGCAGATTCAAAATCCACATAGCCAAACTTTCTAGTCACACCAGTTCTGACATCCACAACAGCAAGTTCATTTTTAGCAAAAGTATGACTGATAATAGTTTTTAATTGGGGGGCAGATTTTCCAATTTCTGTTTCTTGGCTTCAGGAGCTGCTTTCTGCTTTGTCATTTCCTTCTTTCATTTTCCAGGTGCTTTTTTGATGAGATCTTCCTCTTCCTCTTCATCACCTTCATTATCCTCCTCCTCATCATCTTCATCCTCATTTTTCTCCTCAGCCAAAGTCTTAGCTTTCACAGGAACAACTTTTACAGAAGCTTTCTTTTCTTTGGCTGGTGTGATCTCCACAGCTGCTGCTCCTGCTTCTTCTTCTTCTTTTTTTTTTTTTTTTTTTTTTTGCAGTTTTTGGCAGGGTTTGGGTTTGAACCCACCACCTCTGGCATATGGCACCAGCGCCCTACTCCTTTGAGCCACAGGTACTGCCCTCCACAGCTCCTTCTTAAGAATTTGCTTCATCATAATCACCATCATCGTCATCATCTTCATCATCCTTGTCTTCGTCTTTCATCACTGCTGGTTCAAATTCATCCTCCTCATCAACGCTGTCTTCCTTCTTGATCTTCTTGCTGTTCTTTGCCCCCTTGGCTGGAGTGGCAACTCCCTTCTTACCAGGGGTCACTCCAATGCTTTGCTGGCTGTGGCTCCCTTTTGCCAGGAGTTGCAGTGGCTTTGGCTGGTGTAGCTGTCTTCTTGGCCTGTGTGGCTGCTGCCTTTTTGCCTGGGGTTACAGCTGCTTTCTTGGCAGGTGTGGCAACTGTAACCTTTTTCGTTGGAGAAACCACCACCTTCTTTGCTGGGATTGCAGTAGCCGTCTTGCCTTTCTTCTGAGGGACAATAACATCTTCGTCATTGCCATCATCATCTTCATCCTCTGATATTTCCTCATCTTTCACTATCTTCTGCCTCCTTCAGAGAAGGAGCCATTTTCTTGGGGTCATCTTGATTTTTATCTGCCTTTGCAACCTTCACTAAGATGGCAGCTTAAGACAGAAAGGCAAGCGTGTATGGGGCAAGTGGCTCAGACAAACCTAGAGGAAGCAAGCTATGTTGGTGGCCAAGGGTACAGAAGCTCTCAGAGCACATGCACCTTGCTGCGAGCTACAGCTCAAGAATGAGGAGAAAGACCAAAAAACAAGGATTTAAAGAAATTCCACCATATTCCAGATTGAGAGAACAACTTTTTTACAGAAAGAAAAAAGGAACTGAATATATATCATACTTCTCATTTGCAAACTTGGGAGTTAAAAGGCAGTAAAATAAATTTATAGATTATCTAAAGTTAAGAATTGCAACCCAAAGAATTATCAGGCTTGAAAAAAATAGAACCTTTGATCTATGCAAAAATTCAGATAATAAATGAACCATGGGAGGAGCCAAGATGGCTGTCTGTAGCCAGCTTTCCGCAGAGGCTCCTATCCAAAAGGAGAGTTAAAGGACAGAAATTTAGCAAGAAAGCCAATGGTCTAGATCTGAGCCAAAAGAGAAGGTCGAAGAACGCCCATCAACCCTGCTGGAGTGACCTGAGACCCCAAGGATACAAACAAAAGGCACAGAACACATTGCCAAGCTGATGGGAGTCCACTCCCCCACGAGAACGGCTGGCAGTATACTCCATACCTCCATACAAACAAGCGAGCAGAGTTCTGACATCCTCCCACTTTACCCCACAGGAGAGACCCTCTAAAAACCAGACCTCCTTCCACTACTAGGGTGCCATGACACTCTCCTGCCAGGCATAAAATTGTATAAAACTGTATATATTCCCTACCTGCAAGTTTGAACTCCTGGCACTCCCCTCCACTCTCACCCTGAGGCCTGGAGGTCTGTCTCCAATGGAGTCCAGATTCTTGAACATTTTCTTCAGGGTTGTGGACGGGGCGCAGACTATTGCTGATCTGTGCTAATTATCCCGCTCGGGAGTGGTGAGAGGAAAGTGAGCCAAGAGGAGGCCAAATCTGGAGAGGAGGTCCCCTGAGGCACAGAACGGCAGCCGCAGCGGCAGAAACAATGGCAGTGGGGCTCACACCCTTGGGGATGTTTTGAGGAAACACTCCCAGTGTCTCTGGGCAGCCAAGGGAAGCCAGACGGCTTCTCCAGTGGCAGCCACTGGGAAAGCGTTCCTGCCACAGAGGCGCCAGACTCGGGAGTGAAGGGTACGCCTGTGGCAGTACTGGCCGGGGCAGAACGGCAGAGCACAGAGATTAGAATACCGCATGCTGAGAAAGCCCGGCAGAAACAGCTTTACTCTGCTTCAGACGCACCTGGCCCTCAGGGGATGAAAGCTGAGACAAAGGGCTGGAACTGGCAGACTGAGTTGAGACCTATTTGCTGCCCAACGTCTGACCCACAAGGGAAAAATTCTGTGAACTTTTTCTGTTCTATCAGCAACATCAATCAGGGACAGGGCTGGAACTGAGTGAATCGCCCCAGCCCCTATCAAGTACCCAGGTTGTAAGGCTTCACCTCCCCCTACCAAACAGTAACAGAGTCTGGGGGACTGGCTAAGGAGTCAAGTGACCCAAGCAGGTGCAAACCTCTGGAGCATCTGTTCATAGGAGGGAACTGGATCACAGCCCTGCAGGGTTACCAGAGACTGGGTGTGACAGAGGGGCAAGGTGGGGAAGGAGGCATCAACCTCCCTAGAGTAATTTACTTGCTGGGGGGGGCTCTTTTGAGCTCACAGAACACTGGAACGAGTTATATTAGAGCTGCCATCAGACTCCTGCTATCTGGTTGCCAGAGATTTTTCAGCTCTTTTATTTGAGTCTGGTGCTGGCTGGGACAATTGTTTGGGACCTCTTCAACTGGGCCAATCACCCGAGGACTTTCGAAAGTGGTACCCTGGATGTGTGGTAGCGTGAAGGTTTGATTTTCCTTTTCCAATTGTTGTCTGTGGGGGGTGTGGGACCTAACTGCTGGTATTTCTCCAAAGCTCAGACTCCAACACAGAGTAACTGATTCTCTAGGGTAAGACAGAGACCAACTTAAAAATAAGACAGAGCCACTTAAAAATAAGACAACCCCACCACACTAAGAAGGCCCCCAGTTTTGCAGGCAGTAGCACTGTACAGGTCCTTGGCAAAACTCTGGGGGAAAAGGTACAGACACCAGTCCTAGCTTTCAGGCAAAGGACTGGTCAATCACTACTCCTAGAACCCCCAACCCAACTTATCCTTATCTACCCATCCATTCAAATGGTGGAAAATAATCATGGGGCGGAATCAGCGGAAACATGAAGAACCAGAGCAGATCAACCCCCCCAAGGAACAATTTGGTGAACACAAATGATGATCCTATGCATAAACAGATGGCTGAGATGTCAGAAATCAAATTCAGAATTTGGATTGCAAACAAGATCAATAAAATAGAGGAAAAGTTGGAATTAGAAATTCTGGGAGCATTTCAAAAATTGTCTCAAGAAGTCAAGGAATTCAAACACCAAATGACCAAAGATTTTTACACATTGAGACAAGAAGCTGCAGCCCTTAAAGATCTGAGAAACACAGTAGAATCCCTCAGTAACAGAATGGAGCAAGCAGAAGAAAGGATTTCTGACATCAAAGACAAAGCTTTCGAATGCTCCCAAACCTACAAAGAGGAAGAGAAATGGAAGGCAAAAATGGACCATTCTCTCAGACAGCTCTGGGATAACTCAAAGAAATCCAATATTTGCCTTATAGAGATACCTGAAAATGACGAAGTGGCATTACAAGGCACAGAGTCTCTTCTTTATGAGATTATGAAAGAGAACTTCCCAGATATGCCAAGAGATTCTGAAATTCAGATAGAAAACAGTTTCAGAACCCCAGCACAACTCAACCAGCATAAGACATCCCCAAGGCACATCATAATTAAGTTCACTAAAGTTAACATGAAAGAGAACATTCTGAAAGCAACCAGATGCAAGAAACCCATTACCTACGAGGGGAAGAATATTAGAATAACTGCAGATCTCTCTGATCAAACCTTTCAAGCTAGAAGAGAATGGTCATCAACTTTTAATCTCCTAAAACAAAATAACTTTCAACCCAGGATCCTGTACCCAGCTAAACTGAGTTTCATCTACGATGGAGAAATTAAATACTTTAATGACATCCACATGTTGAAGAAATTTGCTATAACTAAACCAGCTCTCCAGGATATTCTCAAACCTAT
>CAUYRH010014134.1:0-18632 GCA_963574655.1 Perodicticus potto
ATTAAATCATAGCTGTGTACATTAGTGCAATCATGGGGTACAATGTGCTGGCTTCATATACAATCTGAAATATTTTCATCAAACTGTTTAACATAGCCTTCATGGCATTTTCTTAGTTATTGTATGAAGACATTTGTATTCTGCATTTAGTAAGTTTCGCCTGTACCCTTACTGTTCTCTTTTTGGAAGCTTCCTGGCCTCCAAGATTCTTTGGTCCCTATTAACCCAGAACCATCCACTTGCAGGCATATCAAGCGTATTTCCGTGTTTTACTAAACAAGGTCATGTAAATAATAGTACTGACTCTCCGGAGAGCAAACACTAATGCAGGCTACTGTGTCCTAAGCATACTCTTTGAAACTCTGCCCCCTACCTGAAGGGAAAAAAATGGGTATTTCAGCATTATGACCTCATAGTTCTTTGATGTGGAACTCTGAGTGTAATTCAGTCACCTTTAAGTTTTGCTTTGTGCCCATTCTCCTTTCTCTAGCAAATGGCATCCTCGCTCTGTCTGATCTGCCATTTCCCACCCCGTGTTCTTGCTGTGTCTGCCTCCCTCAAACCTTCAGTCTGTACACTAGATCATGGCCTCTCTGGCTTTTCTCCTAATACTGCCTACTTCAAGTATCCAAATTAAGAAATCCAATCACCCCAACTCATCTTTCAAACCTGGTCTTATCATAACTCATCTAGTCCCTGGGTCCCAGGAACTAGCCACATCTACTTTGGATGATCTTATGGTTGAAAAATAAGCAGCTTGACTTACTGTCCTTTCAGCCACTTCTGACAGTTTAGTTCTCCTTAAATTGCGCCAGAGAGAAGCAACTCTCATAACTGTTGTTCATCGTGCCAACTGAAGTTCTTTTACCCTTATCCCAGCAACGTGTGGTCTCCAAACCCTGTGAGCCAGTGGACCCGTCCCCACTTCTGTGACTATGGCTGCTGAAGGTGGGGAGCTATCTCACCCTACGGGACAACACCCTCTCCACTCTTGTTCCCTTTCCTTCCTCTCTTATAGACATTTTCTTTTTTCCTGAAAAACATGCCCTCAATAAAACTGCACCTAAATACTTGTCTCAGGCTCTGCTTCTAGGGAACCTAACCTAAGAAATCTGTTAAATAAAACCAAACCCCCTTTGTAACTTTATTGGAAATGAGTAATTCTGTCAGCTACTTTTGATAGTAATAACTTTGCACTTTTTAAAAACTCTAGAATGCATGTTTTATTTTGGCTTCAGACAGTGTCATTCAAAAGGAGATATATAACTGCATAAGTCATTTACTGAAACATCATTTTACCACAAATGCCTCAAGTTTATGATGAAGTTAAATAAACTGTAACAAACTTAGCAACTATATTTTTATACATCATATATTTCTAAAAACTATAATTTCCAGGATGCAAATTTATTAACTGACTAGCTGAGTAGGAAATAAAATTAAAATATTTACATTTATTTAAGAAGAAAACAAAATGAAAGCCTTTTTAAATGTGCTTTTGTAAAATGAAGAATAGTTCGCATTAGAAAACTTTCTTCCCCTAGAAACAGTAGATAAGAAAGAAATCGGGAGCCATAATAAAATTTTACAGAGTACAGATAACAAAGTTGGTGTTACTAAATATTCAGATTTCAGTTCTCAAAAGCAAACTCCTTTTTCAAAGATGACTGCTTTGTTTCTTGCACTGTTTTATACCTGTTTGTTTTTAATAAAGCCAGTTGAGATAACTAGTTCAAAGCCTAATTAAAAATAATTCCAAGAAAACAATATCATAGCATAAGTGTTTCTGGTTATTCCAATAATAACTTGTCTGGCATTTGATTAAGGGATACGTATTATCAAGATTCATTTAAATACATGAAAAGTTAGTTAACTTTTACGTTGTCAATTTTAATTAGGTCATTGAACTTACTATTACTTATGAAACCTCTAGAAAAGTTTTTGATCTTCGATACGTATTAAACCTGAGCCTTCTGCTGCTGTTGCTTTGTAATCCCACTATTTATTTGGCTTCTCTGTATTTGATTAGTTTGCATTGAATAAGCTTTACATTCCCTAGAATACTGATGGTTTCTTAATTTAATCTGAAATTTAACACAAGTCTAGCATTTGCCAATAAGATATCCTTCCATTCTCTTTCAGTTTCTCAATACTGTAATGATTGTAGAGCCCCAGTTCTACACTTTGAGTCCCTCTATCAGTGGTTTTCAACCTTCCTAACTATAGGAAGACCCGCAACCATTAGGCATTAGGAAGCCTGAGAACCATTGCTCTACATGGAGTGATTAATACCAATTCCCTCCAGGTAGAGAGGTCATTGATGAGTTTCAGAAAGGAAAAACTTTTTTTAAAATACTATAATCCATAAATCATAAATATTAGTACCCATCCAGTAGGACAAGACACTCATCATCCAGGTGCATGTTTTATTGTTGTTTTATTCACATTATTATAACTACTTGCCAAAACTTCTTTTCACTTTACTACAAAAATTGGATGTGTACCAAATACCTCTCTGTGGAATAAGCAGAATAGGTTTACTGGTCTACCATTTCTTATGCTTTCTAAAGTGTTTCTATGTGTAGCACATGCTGGAAAACTAGAAGCTTTATATTTCAAACTTCCTTGCAGCTAGGATTCTAGATGCCAAACATTCCCACCCATGCAAGACCCAGAAGAGGGAAGTGGTGTGGAAGCCAGCCATCTACCTCGTTGCTCTATTCCACAAGCACTCCCAGTGAGGTTGAGCCTTTCTGAAATGGTGTTCCAGGGCCCAATCACTGCCTTAGGAAAGCCAGCAGTTACCAAGGCTGCCGTGGTGGCCTTGTGACTCGGCTGCTTTACTGTGGCAAAGGAGCAGCTCTGCTAACGGGCCAGTTCCTCCAGTGTTGTTCTGAAGGTCATTCCTGGAGGTCCTGCCTAGAGGGTGCTTCTTCTTTGTCTTGAATCCTTTCTCCTCCAAATACTTAGATTTTTTTTCTTGCAACTGTATTCTGATACTGCCTCAGGAAGAACAACTTAGAGAAAAGAAGCTGAGGCGTATTTGAGGTGAATCAGAAAATTTCAATTAGAAGTCTGAAATCATTTCCAAGAATCTCAGCAATTGAAGATCAAACTCTGTTGTAGCCCCTGGGCGTTAACTGGTGACAGGAAATACAGCAGGCTGCAAACAGAGAGACAAGAGTCTTTGAAGTCAGGTAGGATGCACAGTCTACCACAGTAAACCTATTCTCCTTATCCAACAGCGCATGCGGCCCAACGCAAAATCGTAAACTTACCTAAAACATTATAATTTTTTTGCAGGTGAGTTTTTGGTGGAACTTGGTTGCATGATTCTGGATTATGGACTTTGTAGATAGCAACATCCTGTCATAGTGTCATGTAAAATGAGCATGACATATGCTCTATTTGTACACATGCGTGACTTCACTTTCACAGCTTTGTGTGGCTTCCAGTGTGTTATCCTCCAAGCCAGACGATGAAACTGACACTATCAGACTAATTTACATGAGCTTGTGGTGACTTGGAGGTAGTGATCCTTGATAGTTCAGCCTGCTATTGCAATGCTAGGCGTTTAATGCTATTTAGAAGTCAGACATGCATTCTTATTTGATGATTAAGGGTCTTCTACATCTCGACAGTTTCTCGCACATCACCTGCCACACTTTACCATCTGCCTCTGCCTTGCCCTGCATAGGCAGGTGAGCCGTGGAAGGACCCAAACTTTTGCTCTATTTTCCTGTCAATTAATTTTTATAATAAAAGTAAAATAGACCCTTACCAATTATTTTTTCAATCTCAGCGTGACTCCTACAATGTCCCAAAAGAAAACAGAACCCAAGAGAAAAATGATGGATGAAGAAAGACCGTTGAGTGAAAACTGGACAGATGACTACCTTTTATGGAGGCAAATAGTAAGGCACTCTGCTTAATCTAGAGGGAATTGGTGTACGTTTTCAAAGACTATAATTTGAAAAGACATTATATACAAAAATAGGCTGCTAAATTCAGTGTGTATGAAGGACTGTGCTGTGAGAGCAAAATAGCATAACTGAAAGACTGTCTTCAACAAAATTTTTTTTTTACAGTTGGAACTCAGATGGATTCCATTGTAAAAGATAGTTATGTGGTAGTATATTTAATAGCAGTAAAAATCAAACCATTTACTGACAGTGAGTTTATCAAGCAATGTATGGAAATCATGGCGGATAGAATTTGTCCAGAAAAAAGGGGGATATTTCTAAAGTCAGTTTGTCTCCCTAGACTACTGACAGAAAAATTGAAGAAATTGGAAGATCTATTGAAAGTTTGGAGAAAACTAAAGCTGTTAATTTTAAATTTTATGCTTTAGCAACAGATGCCAGCACTGATACTACAAATATTGCTCAACTTGCCATTTTTATTAGAGATACTGATGATGAATATAATGCCACTGAAGAAATCATTTCTTCAGTGCCATTAAAAGACACAACTAAATAAAGAGATTTATATGAAGTAGAAAAAATAGATTGTCCATTTTCAACCCTGTTTGATCTACTTGCTGATGGTGCCCCAGCAATGGTAGATTAAAGACAGAGACTTATGAAATTAATAAAAAATGATACAATTGCTATCCAAAACTCACATTTGAGGAAGTACATTGCATACATCAAGAAAATTCATGTGCAAAAACTTTAAAAATGTATTAACATCGTGCAAAATGCCATCAAGCCTGTGAATTTCATAAAAGCCAAAGGATAGAATCATCCCCAATTCTAGGCATTCCTTATGAGTTAATGCTGACTATGGCAACATCATTTACTTTTCAGAAGTAACATGGCTAAGTTGAGGCCTAATATTTAAAAGATTTTATAGTTTGTGACATGTTATCAAATTGTTTATGGTCAATTCGTGCCAGTACTTGACGATGAAAACCTACACGTTGAGCATTTTAAGGGGATTTTCCCACTCCTTTAAATGAGTTAAACATGTCTTCGAGGTGAAAACCAAGTTATCAATACAATGTTTTAAACCATAACAGTATTATGGCAAGCTCAAATTAAGGCCAACAATTTTATGCATTTCAATATGTTGGCTAAGCACAGTCCTGTGAACAGTGAAAAATATGTAGCCTGTTTTTTGACTTGATATAAGAATTTTGAAACAGATTTCAAGGTTTCTGGGAAAATAATCAATATTTTAGTGCATTTGTGACTCCATTTTCAGTTAGCATAAATATGTTACCTAAGAACTTTCAAAGGAAATGCATAGAGCTACAACTTGACATCCAACTTAAAGAAAAATTTGGTCATGTCTCTTTACTGGACTTTTACAGGTCCTATCTTCCCAGAGACAAATATCCCTCACTTCACAATTATTCCTATTTACATTACTGCTTCTTGGAAGCACCTACATGAGCAACTATTTTTCAAGACTTAATTTTACTTAAGTCTTTCAACTTAATTTTAGTTAAGTCTTTCAACTTAATTTTCATTAAGAGTAAAATTAGAACCAAAATATCAGATAAGCCCCTTGAGAACACACTGAGAATTGTAACAACTTCCATTGAACCAGACAGATATTGATGCATTAGCTTATCAAATACAATGTCAAATATCCCACTAATTTTATGTTTCCCTCTTTTATTTAACTTTTGAAATAAAAAATATTCCCCTGAAGACATTTTATTACTGAGCTATGTACATTTTCTATCTTAGTGATCTCAAACTAAAAACCTGCTCGACGCTTTTAAAAGACTCTCCAAATGGAGAGGACGTATTATGTGAGAGAACTTTCTTGCTTATCTGTGGTGGCAAGTATCACAAAATTATGTATGGACTTTTTTTTTTGGACTTATAATGTGCCCCAAGGAGCCATAAGGGTGGGCATCCCTGGTCCTAGCAAGGGAGAGGTCTAGTTTCCAAAAGAAAAGGTAGCAAAATCAAAGAAGAAATTTATCTTGAGATAAAGTTAAAAGTCCCATGGTCATCAGTGTCCCGTGCCTGGGAAGGTAATCTATGCTAAGTTAGTCGGTGTAGACCATAACATAGTCAGGAGAGTGATGATTTTGGAAGTCCAGGGGGCTTCCATCACTTTTGCTACATGACTTTCCGCATTTTCCTGTCTCCGAGCTTGTTTCCTTAACTTTAAAATGTGGATATTAACACCATGTACCTGAGGAGTTTTATTAGAAATAAAGTATGCAAAGCACCTATAGTAACCAGTATGTAACAGATATTCAAAAATGATAATTAACTATACTGTGCTATTAATTTAATAGGGAATCTAGTCTTGTCTACACAGAAGCAGGAAGAATAATGCATGAGAATTAAAACAGAAGAAAGCAATAAGATGAATAGCAAAAAATTGGGTCATGAGGGCTAATAGTGTCTCATGGGTATTGAAACATAGGGAAAAGGGAAACATTCTCCTATGGTGAGAAGAAAGGAAATAAAGTAGTCTGGAGACACAAAGAATCCAGGACAGGGCCCCCCTGCTGCCTTAACGCTGGGTGACTATAAAAACATGAGGTCTGCTCTCAGCAGGAGAGGCATGCATAAGGGTTTCTATTATCACTCTCTGTTTTCACTCAAAACTTGCAAAAATTTTCTCTTGAGGTGAAATTTCCAGTGTTTTCTGCAGCTCAAATTGATTACTTGAGATAGCATTGGAAGAAAATAAACACGCGCTTGTTATTTGAATGCACGGAGGTGGGAAAAGAGACACAAAATCATAATGCTCCTTGTAAAAGTTAACTATGTGTATGTTAGATTGTCCACACAAATCACTGAAAAGCAGTTGCATTTTTTAAATTGAAATTTGGCACATCAAAGGGCTTTACAATAACGGTTTCTATGCTCCTTTAAAAGTTCTAAATATAGGCTTCTTCCATGACTTAGCAATTATGAATTGGGCTGCACGGTTTCTTTTAAAATAAAAAGTCAGTGGTTCTCCATGTTGGCTGCTTATTGGAATCATTTGAGGAGATTTAAAAAATAGTGATGTCTGAATTTTGTCTTGTGCATTGGGATTTTCAAAAGCTCCCCAGAGGTGTGAAATCACTATCTTTAAAGTTCATTAGTTGAGTGCTCCTCAAATTTCAATGTATGTATGAATCACCTGGGGACCTTGCTATAATTCAGATTCTGGACCAGCAGGCTGGGGCGGGGCCTGTGATTCTACATTTCTTAGAAATTCCCAGGTGCTACAGGTACTGATGGTAGGCAGACTAAGATTTAAGAAGCAAGGCCCTAGTGGAACTTGCTTCTGTAGGAAATGCTATCTTAAATATTTCCACAAAGTAAATAACGATGGTGCAATTCCTTTTTTATGGGGGAGGGCAAATCTGTTATATATATTCATAAATAACAGTTTCTTAAAACAGATATTGTTCTTCTTGCTTAAGCAAAAGCTGTGGCCAAACGTTTCAGCACCTTGGACAGATGCACAGGCAATTATTTTAAAGGGCCAGTGTCGTCAGATGGAGAAGGACCACGAGTTAATCTGTATATAAAAATATGTACACGTGAAAGAGGTAAAGTCTACAGTACACAGCTATGATTTAATTTAAAAAAGAAAAAAAAATATGTACACAGATAATAACATTGAAATATTATGAAATAGTCAAGGGAAAAGTTAAAAAGTACCTTGTTAATGCCGTCCATGCTAGTAGAGTCTGTAGTATCCTATCTACAATCTTCCAGAGCTGATACTCTAATCAGACAGATTTCATCAGGCACATCAACTGGGTCATGAACTAGAACCATATGGTATTATGCCCTTGTGATTTCTGACTCCTCGTTAGCAGAACTAGAGGATGACTTTAGCCTCAAAGTCAACTTTGGATGATGAAAAGGCTAATGGGACCAAGTTACTAATTCAGAGGAAAGAGTGTGGGATGTTCACAAAAGCATACCAAGGTGGCCTGGTGAAGTGGCTCTTGGAACTCCCAGGTGATACACACGCTGCTGAGAGGTGGACCATGATACCCAGAGCAAGGCCCTAGTGGAATTGCTTCTGTAGGAAATGCTATCTTAAATATTTTCTGTTTTTGCAGTTTTTGGCTGGGGCTGTGTTTGAACCCACCACCTCTGGTATATGGGGTCGGTGCCCTACTCCTTTGAGCCACAGGTGCTGCCCTACCTTAAATATTTTCATAAAGTACATAATGATGGGCCAGTTCCTTTTTTAGATAAGATTTCTGCTCTTGTGGCACTTCCAAGATTGGCTTAAATACCAATTCATAAATTATTCAATATATCCTCAAGCAAGTTTAATTTAATTCCCGTGAGAGTTGGTTGCCTCATCTGAAAAATGGAGGTAACAACATTCCCCTTCAAGAGTTATTGTGAGGATTAAGTTAGGTAAGAAGATCACATCAAGGCCTTATTCAAAATCCTCCAATGTCTTCCCACCACAGTCTTCACCAGATCCCACAAAGCTCTACATGATTTGGCTCCTGCCTTCCCCTCCCTGCCTTGTCCCATACCACTCTCCCGCTGGATCACCATGCTTGAGAAATTCTAGTCTTCCATTTGCTCCATGATCACTTGAGATTATTTGCATTTCAAAGCTTTTGTACTTTCTGGTCCGTTTGCCTAGAATGCTCTTTGGATGGGTGTCTCCTTTTTTATTTGAATTTCAGTTTTGTTGATACCTTCTTTTTTTTTTTTTTTTGAGACAGAATCTTATTCTGTAGCCCTGGGTAGACTGCTGTGGTGTCATAGCTCACAGCAACCTCAAACTCCTGGGGTTGAACAATCCTGTTGCCTCACCCTCCCAAATAGCTGGGATTACAGGCATGCACCACTACACCCAGCTAGTTATTCTATTTTTAGTGGAGACAGGGTTTCGCTCTTACTCAGGCTGGTCTTGAACTCCTGAGCTCAAGCTGTCTACCCACTTCAGCCCAGAGTGCCAGGATTATAGGCATGAGCCACCACAGTTTGCTTGTTGCCACCTTCTCAAATAGACTTTCCTTGACTGACTTTCCCAGTGTTTTTGCCTGACCCTTGTCACTTAGGATTATTTATTTTTTTCAGTACTGATCTCTACCACCTGAAATTATTTTATTTGCTTCCTTGTGTATTTTCTTTCTCATTAGAATGTAAGGGCCACAAGAGCGAGAGTCTTATCTATCTTGGTCATTAATGAATCACTATGACTAGATAGATCTTGACATATAGTGTATTATATAAATAGACTAAAATATTTATGTCAGAGTGCTTGGGATCCAGTGGTTAATAAAGGATGCCTACTCTCTTGATCTTCTTCATTTCTATCCCTAAAACATGTTCAATGACAACCTGGTCATTGGAGGTGTGATAGATTAATAAGACATTTCTAACAATGAAGTCTTATAGCAAAACTTGCAAGGGGACTTAATCAATTCTGTGTTTCAGTGAAATGTGTAGGAGGGAAGACAATTAGAAAAGATTCTACTAACACCCAGGTTGTGTGGCTTTTGGTAAAGGATCTCTTGAACCTTAGTTTTTTGTTTTGTCTTTAGGTGAAATAATTTCTAAGATGCTCTTTGGCCTTCTAAGGGTTCAATGATATTAAAAATAAGAATATAAAATCTGTAGTTATTCTACAATTGTTTCCTGCCTCACCTTACTCTTGATCTGTTCTGCCGCTGGCTTCTGTTTGAACTTGGCCAGAGGTATTTGTAAGATCTCAGAGAGAAAGAAGACAGAGGTGTCCCTTCCTCTCTGGCATCAGATCTCTGACAGTGGTGTGGCCCCCCCTTGCTGAAGGTCCCACCCCCTCAGTAAGTTCTCTAACACTCCCTCCTGTCATAGCTCCATGACAGGAGGTAAGGAATCCCATCATTTCTAGCTCCTACATGTTTCAATAGTTCTCGTTCCTTCCCTTAATCTTGCTCAGAGCATTGTTCACAGTCTTTTGCTTAAAGACTTTTCATCAAAACCATCTGCTTGAGATTTGAGTCCTTCTGATACTCTGATTGACAGACAACTCATTTTGAAACGTATCCAGAAAAGTACATTGTAAGAACTCTCATTGCAAGCCATTTCTGGGGTTAATAGACATCTTTATTCTATGATAATTTCTTCTTTGGGTTTAATATGGATCATTCAGCCTGTGGTTTAAGTCTCACTTCCTCTTGCTCCATCTCCAGTGGAGGCAAATATCATGTCACTGCCATTCTCTAGGTAACAAACCTCCCAAGACATGGTAACTCCTCATGCAGAGAGTTGATGAGAAGACATCTGTCTTCCCTGTGGCCCAATTTGCTCCTTTTTAATCAGAACATTTTTTCCTTTTTTTTTTTTTTGGCATGACACTGACACATTTTCCTGATAAACCTAGGAAATTCACAGTATCTATTTATCCCAGTAGACACAAGCCTCTTATCCCCCTTGTTGTGTCTGGCAAGTACTCGGATTAATTGCAAAATCTCCAAAAAGGCTGGGCTAACACATTTAGCTGAGTGCACTAATAAAAGGATTATTATTTAATAGCTCGACCTCCATCAACTTGCCTTTATTCTGCCTCCCTGAATTGGTGAACAAAATTAATGAGGCTGCTGTGGCCATGCCTAAGAGCTTCTGTTTGCTACCCTTTTAGAAAATTCTTTGCTTTTCTGCAATTCTCACTCAACTCCAAAGTCACTTTTATTCTCCACGTTGATGCAAAGATGGATTGTGACAATAGTTTGTGGGTGGCTGTCAGAATTGATGGTGGTTTGTGTGGGAAAATGCACAGTGAGTTTGAGAGCTGTGGTTAGAATTCCAGATAGAGTCAATTAAAAAAAAGTTCTACTCACAGGGAAAGGTCAACCGAGTGTTTAATTATGATGCTGTTATAATATATCTCATGCTTGGATAAACTGGCTTTGAAGAGTTGCGAAGCTATGCAATACACTCGCTTTAAAAAGGGCATACAAATAAAGTGACATTTTGGGGGATGACTTAGAATCTTTCAGGGAAGATAAAGAGGAGACGTGGGAAGAATGAAGTGCTGCATGACCTGGGTTTCATCCTGGACAAGATCATTCATATCTTTGGTCCTAGCATCCTTATCTGTAAAATGATACACAATTGGAGGCTTTTAAAAAAAGCTCTGCTACATGTATTAATGATCACTCTATGAGGTATCTATTGGGATTATAATTAGCTCCATTTTATGGAAAGGAAATTGAGACTCAGAGAGATTGGGAACATTATCCAAAGTCACATAGCCTGCAAAGTGATAGCCTTTAATAACTGACTCTGAATCTTGGGTTCCTGACCATAAGAGCTTCTATTAATACATACCTTGAAGACAACCGGAAAAAATTAAATTTTGTACCATTTTCTAGATGGGAACAGTTTTTCAGAGATCTTTAAGGACTGATTCAAAACCATACATCTAGTAAATGGCAGAGCTGGGACATAAACCCATGACTGCCTGATGCTAAAGTTCAGGCTTTGAGTCTTATGCTAGATTTCCACTGTGCTTACAGCCATCACTGTTTCGAAAATGTATAGAGGATGGAATCAGAAGTGAATTCAGGTTTATATCCAGTGAACTGCCTAATTTAGGATTATACTATGTATGACACACAGTCCAGTGGTCTTAAGTTCTGAAATACATTTGGCTGACCAGGAGGTAGGCGAGACTCCATTTTAATTCCAGCACTCAGTATAATGTACATGTGAGATGCTCGTGTAAAAGTTTTTGTCTATATTCTGAAATTTGGAGTACATTTGAAAGGATCCGGGCACAGCAAGAAAAATACTATATGATCTGACTTATATGTGGAATCCAAAATGTTGAACATGTAGAAGTAGAGAGTTGAATGGTGGTTACCAGAGGCTGAGAGTAGGCGAGAAGCAGGAAATGGGGAGATGTCGGTCAAAGGGTACAAGATCTCAATTAGTCAATTAGACGGGAGAAATAAGTTTAGCGATGTATTGCACAGCAGGGTGACTACAGTCAATAATAATGTGATGAATACTTCAATGTAAATGAGAGCAAATTTCAAATGTCTTACCAGAAAAAATGAGTAAGTGAAGTGACAGATATGTTAATTGGCTTGATTTAATTATTTCACATTGTATACATATATCAAAACATCAGATTGTATCTCATAAATGTATACAATTATGATTTGTAAATTAAAAATAATATTAATAAAAATCAGCATTCTGCAATTGCTTAAACATACTATATGCAAATACCAAACACCAAGTATGCACCATATTAGAATTTATTACATACAAACAAGTCCAAACACGATATATTATCTAATTAAGAAAATATGAACATTTATTATTTTGCTATGGTAACCTTCTATTCCATTCTTTGATCTGGAATAGTCAACATTAAAGTCTTTTATTCACTTCGAATAGACTCCCCATGTTGGACTAGGAGGCATCAATTGTGCAAAGTGATCTTTCCCAATTGCTGGGTGTTTGCAAATGCAAGTCTGTGCCCTCTCACAGTCTGTCTTTTATGGTTTGTCTGTCATTCCCCTCATTTCCTTCCCCATGAGACATTTCAGTCTTCAAGTTATTCGACAAAAAGACACAGCAGGATTGTATATAGCATCATGGCAATGCCCGACCAAGGACACAAATCATACAGCAAGAGAGCTGCTACTTAACAGTCTTTGAAAGAGGCACCACAAAAGCTTCGCATGAGGCAATTGTCCGAGTGCCATCAGCAGCAGCTGTTTACATGACAGGTTTCAAAATTCAAGGCTTTATTTCCAAAACTGGCCTGAAAAGAAAAGGCTTAGAAGTTTTTAAAGTATGAAAGGTAAAAAAAAAAAAAAAACCCTTTCCCTTACTGTCCATAACTATTTCTATAAATAATAATAAATTAAAAGTCATTAGATGATCTGAAATAAATTCTAGGAGATATGTATCAACCCAACACAACAAGTATTTGTATACTTTTTAGACAGAAGACAGCAACTCACTGGTGAGCCTTCAAGACTGCTTTTAAACACTTAGCAAAATATAAAACATGGAAGGAAAAGAGATCATAATACTACTCAGTGGAGCCTCTGTAATTAAGAGAAGTAATTAGTGAGTGTCTGAGGAAAACGTTCCCATTGCACAACCAGTTTTTAAACATCAATGGTTAATTTTTACATACAACTAAAAATGTGGAGCAGAGGCTTGGTGCTCATAGCTCAGCGGCTAAGGTGCCAGCCACATACACCAGAGCTGGAGGGTTTGAATCCAGCCTGGGCCCGCCAAAGAACAATGAAAACTACAACCAAAAAATAGCTGGGAGTTGTGGTGGGCACCTGTAGTCCCAGCTACTTGGAAGGCTGAGGCAAGAGAATTGCTTAAGCCCAAGAGCTTGAGGTTGCTGTGAGCTGTGATACCACAGCACTCTACCCAGGGCGACAGCTTGAGACTCTGTTTCAAAAAAAAAAAAAAAAGGTGGAGCAGAGAGCATTGAGATTCACATACATTATTTCTGTCTTATATATACATTCTCAAGAAGGAATTGCTGAACCTTTATTGCACTTTGACTCATTCACGTAGAGCTCAAACTAGAATTTTTTTCAGAGCTACATGTTTAAAAAATAAGTACATAAATATATATTCAGTATAGGTGGCCTTTGGTCAACGTTCATTCATAAGGGGCTGTGGGGAAAACGCGTGATAATGAACACATATTCAACTACAGGTGCTTGGCAAAAAGAGACAGAGAGAAATGCAATTTAAGGGGCATGGGAGAAATCTGCTTACCATGCCACTCCATGAGTGCACACCCTGGCGAGTGCAAGAGATTGAAGATAGGAATCTGCCTGTCCCTCAGTCAGACAACTGCCATGAATCCCTTTTTATGGTAGCATCTTGCTACACCAGGGTGATCCTAATGTTCTCAGGTACACTGGAATCATACAATATGGTCCTTAAATGCAAGCCAGCTCTGTCTTGTCATCAACCAGGCAATCACCTTGTTTCAATCTCCTGTTCCAATGCTGGAGAAAAACTTAGGTGTGTTAGGTTTTTAAAGGGATAGAATGTGATCTCCAACATGGCTCTTTTCTGAGGTCATTGCAAAGGTGACTTTGGCTCTGTCAGATTTTTGTCTTTTACATTGACTTTAGAATCTGATCCTTGGGTCTGATGACACTCTATTGCAATTATTTAAAAAGAATAGGAATCAGGACCATTAGGACTAAAACGACCTAAAATTATATTGAGTTAGTATTGAGGATATTGGCTGAAGTTTAGGGCGGGTGTTGCCCTGGGGCCTTGTCAACCCCATTCATTTATTGCAAATTCCCTTAAAAGGGATAAACATGTCTTCCAATTTAGGAACAAAGTGCAGTAAAAATCCAGCCTGAGGAACTAAGTATTCCCGGTGGATTATCTGCTTTTTTTGTTTGGTCACCAAAAGTATCATATACACACTTCCAGAATCATTTTGGTGGACTTTTTCTTCCAAAATAGAGATGACTCCAAATACTGAGAATGTTGGAGAGAAGTTAAAAAAATAATAATAAGGTAATAAAGCTAAATAAGAGGGACTCCAACATGGATTTCTCTTTCAAAACACATCACTGAATACATAGGGATCTAAGATAATCAAGTACATCTGTGGGCACACATGAGCAGTAATTTCCAGGGAAGCACCTATTCACTACATCCTGGAATGGCTCTTGCCCTGGATAGGCAAGGGGAGAAGAAATAAATACATTTATATTTTATCATTTTGTAAGAGAACTGGCACCGCCCTTTTGAGCCATGTGCGTCAAAGGGCACACAAGCTGTCACTATGGACACATGTTGTGACAGCATTTGCAATGCCAGCTGGGCTGTGGGGCAGAGCTTAGAATGCCTCCTCTCCTACTGGAGAGCTGCAGTCCCTGACCCTTGAATATTAAATTCAGTTCAGAAGTCACTTCGAATAAAACAATTTCGTGAGGGCTTCAGCAAGCAAGGAGGCAAAGTTGGCAACTCTACATGGAAAAGGCTTCTCTAGGAAGCTTGAATGGTACCAAAACAAGAAGGAATTTTGGGTGAGCAAATGGATCATATACAGCTGACACAGGGATGGATCAGAGTGATGGCAAGAGTGGGCTTATTTTTTTGTTTTTCTGGGCTCAAGAATTCCTCCTTTCCCCCCATGCACCAGGCAGGGTCTTTGTTTGGGAGGAGATAGATAAAATCTATACATAATGGTAAATAGAAAACTGTATTTTAGACCCCAGATCTGAGGGTCATAGGTGTGTTGGTTTGGAGCCTTCCCGAAGAAGCTCCACGGTGCCATTCTGCAGCCAGATGTGCCAGGGACACTCCAAGACCACAACCTTCTCTGGGACAAAGGGCACCTTGAAAAAATCCTGAATCAGTCGGCATTGTTAGC
Source organism: Perodicticus potto (assembly GCA_963574655.1). NCBI lineage: Eukaryota > Metazoa > Chordata > Mammalia > Primates > Lorisidae > Perodicticus > Perodicticus potto. The sequence continues at coordinate 15,316 of CAUYRH010014134.1, forward strand.
TGCTGGGAACAGCACAGGGAAGCAATAAATGACCTTAGCTCTTGGAAGAAGAGTGAGGTGCTATAGTGGCTTGGAGTGTCACATCAATGAACAGTTCCCAGTGACTCTGGGTGGTCTAAGGGCGAAGTCACAGACTATTTCTCTACTGTGTGTCTTTATTGGTCACAAGATGATGATAACAACCTTCAGTGAATCTTCAAACAGGTAGGAACTTATGCTGTCCCCATGACTTTGTAAAAATAAATGCATAAGTGAAAATAAAATTCATGCTTTCCTTTCTTCTCTTCCATGTTTTCTCATCTACCAGCCTGAAAGGTGCCAGTCTGTTGAGACAGGAAATCAGGATAGCACTCTTAAGGAGAGCTGTTCAGCCACAGGATGGGAAGCCCTCCCATCCGGAAAGGAATTAGACAAAAGCACTAGGTGCCAAACCTATGGGGTCACGGCGATACTTTTATAGGCTTTCCATTTTTGTCATACTGGTATACCAGCATCTTGATACAGTGTGAGTTCGCCGGTGAGATCCAGGGGCTGCTTGTTATGGAAAAGTTGTGGTTGGTGTAGAATTGCACAGGTTGCTTCTGGCACTTAAAGAAGGCCTTGAGGGTGGCGGCTGCCATGGTGCGGAACCGCTTGCTGATGAAGCAGTAGAGGAAGAAGTTGATGGCTGTGTTCAAGAGGGCCAGCATGTTGGCGACGTCGGACATGATGTGCACCAGCCAGCGGTTCTGGATGGGTGCCCCATAGAGGTGATAGAGGATCATGATGATGCGGGGGGCCCAGAGCGTGGCAAAGATGGAGGTGATGGTGAACAGGATGGCAGTGGTTTTCCCCGTGGAGTAGCCACGGAGGCGAAAGTTGCTCTTCCTCCTGAGCTTGTACACGATGATTGAGTTCAAGATGAAGAAGATGGAGCAGGGCACCAGGTACACGGTGAAACAGTGAATCCAGATGAGGACGTGATGCATGGAGGTGCTGACGTAGTCTTCAGTCCAGATGTTGGGCCACCAGTAGTAGGGGATGCTGGTCAGGAAGCAGATGATGTAGACACTTACGATGACTTTCCTGGTACGGGCTGGGTAGGACACCGTGTGGTATTTGAGCGGGTGGCAGACGGCGATATACCTGTCAATGGTTAATGGAACCGTAATCCAAATGGACGTGTGGATGGATGAGAATTCCAGCACTTCTATGATTTTGTCAGGGACCTGAGGCATCTGCATGTTCAAGATGAAGTCTTCCAACAGGAAGTCCACAAACACGATGAAAAAGAGGACCAAGATGTCGGCAGCAGCAAGTGCCAAGAGATAGTTGTAGGAGGACTTCTGCCTTCTGGCCACCAGCTGAGAGAGGATGATCACTGTCAAGATGTTTGCTGTGGAGAGAGGAGAATCTGGTTTACCTTCGGAGCAAAGGTGACTTCTTTGGGTACTGTGGAAAACCCTAGCCATATGTTGATCGGGCACACCCATGGATTTCAAAAGGATGGGACCCATGCTTTTGAGGGATGACCTCTGCATTTCAAATAGTGTCTTAGCCAAACACCTGGATACTATTTTAAAGTTATGCTTATTATGATCTAGTTTGCTCTTTGTACAACCATGAGAATTGTCCTCACTTTAGAAATGAAACTAGGGCTCCGAGAGCTTAAGGAACTGGCTTAGAACCACAAAGTCAGTAATTCATGGTAATTCAGGAGCCAAACTTGATTCCAAATCTCATGCTCTTTTCTTTTGTCAATTTAAACTGAGATGGCTTTTCCCACTATGTATGTTCAGATAGGAGACTGGACTATATAACTCCTTACGAACCTTTTGAAAACTTGGATTTTAGGATGTTTCCTTCTTAATGGTACTTAAAATTGAAAGGGTGGAGAAGATTGTGACCTTCAGATAAATTTAAAAATAGGCAGGCCTACAATCCTAGCACTCTGGGAGCCTGAGGTGGGAGGACTGCTTGAGGCCAGGAATTTGAGACCAACCCTAGCAACATACTGAGACCCAACCTCTACAAAAGAAATTGAAAAATTAGCGGGGTATGGTGGTGGGTACCTGTAGTCCCAGTTACTTGGGAGGCAGGAAGATCACTTGAGCCTAGGAGTTTGAGATTGCACTGAGCTATGGTGAGGCCACTGCACTCTAGACTGGGCAACAGAGTGAGACCCTATCTTAAAAAAATTATATATATTTTTGGAATAGGTAATATGCACACATGTTACATAACTAAAAATAATAGGGAAAAGTACACTTCCACTCTTGTTCTCCAACCATCCAAGTTCTCTTCCTGCAGGGAAATCAGTTAATAAAGAATTGATCCTTCTCTAAGTCTATATAATATGCATGGACAAAGTTTTTGTACAAATAGCAGCAATGTGTTATTTTTCTTGGGGTCAGATTTGATTTGAAAATGCATTCACATAATTTTCTGATAAGTTTTTAAAAAATAAATGTCTCTTGAATTAGTCATATTTAGCAAGTCATTAGCAACTCACTTCAAAATGTTATTCCAATGGATAATATCTGGAAGTCATTCTACACATTTATTCTCATAATCAACCCTGAAATTTGAATTCTGTTAATGCTATTTTTCAAACAAGAGTCTCAGAGAGGCTTGGTGCCCTTAGCTCAGTGGTTAGGGTGCCAGCCACACACACCAAGGCAGGCAGGTTCGAACCCAGGCCTGGTAAACAATAATGACAACTGCAACAAAAAAAATAGCTGGGCCTTGTGGCAGGTGCCTATAGTCCCAGCTACTTGGGAAGCTGAGGCAAGAAAATCACTTAAGCCCAGGAGTTAGAGGTTGCTGTGAGCTGTGATGCCACAGCACTCTACTGAGTGTGACATAGTAAGACTCTGTCTCAAAAAAAAAAAAATGTCTCAGAGAGCTTATGTCCCTTGATCGAGGTCCAGTGACACAGCTAGAATACAGACATCTCTTCCTCCCCACCACCCTTCTCATTCTTGTTCTCTCATTTCCTTTCTGGGTAGCTATTTAAAATATTACACAATAGTTCACATGTAAAAGTGTCTTATAATAAATACACCCACATATCCTGGTGTACTCATCACTCAGATTAAACAAATTTTAACATTTTGCCATATTTGCTTCAGCTCTTTTTTTTTTGAGACATAGTCTCAAGCTGTCACCCTGGATAGAGTGCTGTGACATCATAGGTTACAGCAACCTCCAATTCCTGGGCTCAAGCGAGTCTCCTGCCTCTGCCTCCCAAGTAGCTGGGACTACAGGCGCCCGCCACAACGCCAGGCCATTTTTTGGTTGCAGCCGTCATTGTTGTTTGGCGGCCCAGGCTGGATTCG
>CAUYRH010014135.1:0-50845 GCA_963574655.1 Perodicticus potto
GTTAAAATTTCAGTGATCTGCAATTTATTACATTGTAGAAGATTATTTTTTACTTATAAAGGGCATTGTTTTATTTAATATATATTTTTTAAACATTTCATTAGTGATTGAATTCTACTTTTGCCATCTGAATTGACTTGAGTGTCTCAGAACAGGTAAATATTGTAAAGTGGGTATTCGTGATTGCTGCTGGTTCATGTGGACAGACTGTACAGGGAGAATTAAATTAACACATAACAAGCAAAAAAAAAAAAAAAAAGGGCAGCACCTGTGGCTCATCGAGTAGGTCACCGGCCCCATATACCGAAGGTGGTGGGTTCAAACCCGGCCTCGGCCGAACTGCAAAACAGAAAAAGAGCCAGGCGTTGTGGCGGGCGCCTGTAGTCCCAGCTACTCGGGAGGCTGAGGCAAGAGAATCGCCTAAGCCCAGGAGTTGGAGGTTGTGAGCTGTGATGCCACATCCCTCTACAGAGGGCGATAAAGTGAGACTCTGTCTCTACAAAAAAAATAGAGCCCAAAACTTACTCTGTGTGTGTGTTTACTCTTTCAGGACTTTTGGTAGCAAATTTCCACTTCATTTGCATTTGATAGATTATAACAGTCATAATGTTTGACCTTAGCCACACTTTGGTTAGAGGACACAGGACTTGTGTAAACCATCCATATACAAATAGAGAAAAGCTCCCCGTGGGACCCCAGAACCCAGGAGCCTGGAATACTAGACCCACAGGGAGGGTTCAGTCTATGAGGAACTGGAGATCTTTGTTTCAACCTGATATTGTCAATAGTTGTGTGACATTGGGCGGATCGTGAAACTCCTCTAAATCTCAGTTTCCCCTTCATGAAGATAGTTTTATCTGCCCTGCCTCCTTCACAGAGGTTTTTGCATCAGCTGAGATTTTGGTGAGTAAAGTATCAGGATGTTACATACATTGAAAGAGAGAAGGTAGTGGAAAATTACAATGATGAAATATTTTTTGCCTCATTTTACATTAATTCTGCATCAGAGGCTTATTGTTTGAAACAGGGCATCATAAAAACACTTATGTTTGCTGCTTTCAAATATGTTAAGAGCTTGTAGAAGAAGGCGTTTTTTTTTTTTTTTTGAGACAGAGCCTCAAGCTGTCACCCTGGATAGAGTGCTGTGGCATCACAGCTCACAGCAACCTCCAATTCCTGGGCTCAAGCGAGTCTCCTGCCACTGCTTCCCAAGTAGCTGGGACCACAGGAGCCTGTCACAACGCCCGGCCATATTTTGGTTGTAGCCGTCATTGTTGTTTGGCAGCCCGGGCTGGATTCGAACCGGCCAGCTCAGGTGTACGTGGCTGGCGCCTTAGCCCATTGAGCCACAGGCGCTGAGCCAGTAGAAGAAGGTTTTGGTCCTCTGGGTCAAGCTGGTGCAGAACACCAAGCAAATGTCCTCTTTTCTCTCTCTATAAATTTCTGTCTAGCATAATAAATTTCCCTCCAGCAGGTTTGAGGTATTCAAGACTATTCCACTCTTGTGGAATTGTACCATTGTAGTGGGAAGGAAGTGCATGCTTGTTAACTAATGGCATTTATGTTAATAGTTAGTCTCCCCTGGGGAAAGACATTTAAATCAGGCCTGAGTCGTCCTTCTACAACTCTCCTACTAGTTACTCAGTGGCCAAGTGAAGACCAACAGCACATAGGTGTTGGTGAGTCCTCTACATTCAGTTCCCCGCGTGTTGATAGAGATCAGATCACTTTGTAGTCAGTGGTAGGTTGCCAAAACCATCACCAGGGAACCTGGACAGTTTTCCAAGGAGGCTCAAGACAACATCTCTTACAGAACTTTTTTTTTTTGCAGTTTCTAGCCAGGGCCGGATTTGAACCCGCCACCTCTGGCATATGGGGCTGGCGCCCTACTCACTGAGCCACAGACGCCACCCTCTTACAGAATTTGAATGGTGTACTATGATGGCACTCCTACTCTCTTACTTTTGAAACTAGGAAATCAGTACCCAATGGAAGGCTTTGAGAGTTAGGCTGAGTTAGGGGTGTAAGAACGACTGAAGGAAGGGCCTAGGGGAAGCCATGCCCTCTTCCCTCCCTCCCCAGGGGTAACACCAGGGGGTCCTTTTTGAGGGTATGAAGGTGCCGGGGCAGAGGTCATTCACCTGTCCAGAGAAGCAAGCAGATCGGCCATGGCAGAGGAACCCCAGCCAACGTCCTCCAGGAGGGAGATTGCCCACAACCGTCAGACTCAGAGGTGTCTTGACCACTTTCCTCACCAGCCTCCCAGCAAGAGGAGTGACCCCAGAGTTCTTCAGAGAAGGAAGCCTCATTATTAGGAGTCGTTCCAGGGTTCACACACGTTCCCCATGAAAGGTCTCTGAACAGAAGTCCTGGTGGGGACCATGTGCATGTGAGAGGCTCCGCCGGGCGTGGCAACTCGAGCCTGAAATCCCAGCACGCTGGGAGGCAGAGGTGGGTGGATCGTTTGAGCTCAGGAGTTTGAGACCACTTTGAGCAAGAGTGAGACCCTATCTCTACTAAAAATAGAAAAACTAGCCAGGCATATGGCAGGTGAAAATAATTTAATTGATCTTTAAAACTACAAGTGCCAGCTACTTGGGAGGCTGAAGCAAGAGAATCATTTGAGCCCAAGAGTTTGAGGATGCTGTGAGCTATGACACCACAGCACTCTACCCAGGGTGACAAGAGTGAGACTCTGTCTCAAAAAGAAATAATAATAAGTAGAGAGGCTATAGAAAACTATTCTGCAGCCTTTTGGTGGGGGGTGATAATTCCCCTTTGAGTTATAAAAGGTGTTCCTCCCCTAGGAGAAAGGGCAAAAAATCTGTTATGTTTTGAAGGTGGGGGACCTTGGAAGAAAGTCCGTCAGAGGCGATTTGTTATCTGAGAGTATGGACACAGCGCAAGCTGTGTGAGCTGGGAGGAGGCTGGGAGGAAATGTTTGGGGGGAAGGGTGTGCAGTGTCTATGGGGTTGCAGCTGCCTGGGTCCAGGTAGACACCAGCCTCTGGAATCATTCTGCAGCCAGGATCAGAGACAGGGCAAACGGCTGCAGAGCCGCAGCACTCAGAGGTGAGGCCGGATATGGGACCGATCTAGGACTAAGTCCTGGGCTCCCACACTCAGGCGAGATGCCTTGCAGATTGGGCCCCTGCTCCTCTCTGAGCCTGGGGTTAGTTCCTCCCGCAGCCTGAACACACTCCCCGACAGTTAAAGCCCCAGAGATGTGAAACAACAGGGAGGGAGTGAAGGCCGTTTGAGACGAGGTTACTCGGCCTTTGCAGGCCTCATTTTCATCACCCAAAAAATGGAACGACAATAATTTGTACCTAATAATTTGTTTCAGGGATGAGGATGGGACGGTTTAGATTTAAAAATGTGTCAAACTCTCTTGAATACAGTAAGAGTTCCATAAATGCTGGTTACTGTTGTTTCATGAGATACTTTTGTTAGTTATTTGCACACATGCAAGCCACTTCTGTTTATAAATCCCTTGATGGAAGGCTCTCTGTTGTGAGAACTCGAAGCTCCTTGAAGGCAGGAGCCCTTTCTTTTTCTTCTATATCAATGTTGCTCAACGTTTTTTTATCTCACAGCACACTTGAATCTATAGTTAAACTTCTGTGGCACACTTAAATTATGCTGACCAAAAAAAAAAGAGTGAAAAAATATACTTATTGTGCTTTGAACATCTTTTGAAAATAATTTAATTGATCTTTAAAACTTTTCACAGCACACTGGTTGAAAATCACTGCTCTAGATAGTCGCTCCTAACAAAGGACAGGCAGGTAGTGAATAACCTGGAGACCATGTTGAGTGAATGAATGAATGAGTGAAAAATGAATGAATGAGACCCACACAGAAACGAGGGGAATGGAAATCCAAGAACTGAGTGTGATTTCACATGCCTGATGGTTTTGCTTGAAATTAACTCTCCGATGGTCTCTGCTGGAATCTAGGCTTACGTACATTTGCTGGGGTTGACTGGATTCTATAATTGCTGTTTTCTGTCTCTAACTACTATGATTATCACTCAAGTAGGGGGTACTTTTACAGTGCTATATAAATAATAATTACTTTAATCACGGTGTGACCTGTGTGGTATATTCTAGCAACGTTGCTGACTGTGCACTGGGGTGTGAACTCTCGACAGCGGTGGAGAAATCTCCTATTATGAAGGCACAAAGGAGTCTCCGGTCTATGCCCGTGGTAATTTGACAATTATAACATGGAGAAGTACAATACTACTGTAATTATATTAAGTTTGTCAAAAAGAATGGCTTTGAAATAGTATATAATCTAACTGTATTCTGTTTAGATAGTATCAAATTTAATTTCATTAACAACGCTTTCATTTTTTTACTTGGGAGGCTGAGGCAAGAGAATCACCTAAGCCCAGGAGTTGGAGGTTGCTGTGAGCTGTGTGACTCCACAGCACTCCACCGAGGGCGATAAAGTGAGACTCTGTCTCTACAACAACAACAACAACAATGTTTTCATTTTGGTGCCAGGAAAAATAGGTATATAGCAATTTTTCCAGCTTTCTATAAGAGTATAAAAGTGTCATGTAGATTTAAGTGAAATTTAAGCAACATGATTTGTGTAGTATGCTTAGCTCAGGGCTTGGCATGTAGTAAGTGCTCAATAAATATTAGGCAATAGTGTATCTCTAACTAAGTATTTGACCTTAAGTGATGCTATCTATGCATTTTTAAAATCACCTCCAGGAACTAAGATTTGGTCCATGTAGCACCTTATTGACCCTTATCACTTCAAATATCTTTTTCACTCGAAGCTCATAGAGGACCGTGTGAGACACTGGAGAGGGTGGAGGAAGGTTGGAGCCTGTAGGTGGGACACGAAGGGGAAGGAAATAGTACCTGCCCCTGTGGGACTCCCAGTCACGTGATGGAGACCAAACCATCCTGGAAGGGAAGAGAACTCTCACGGAGCACTTACCAGCATCCAGGTGCTGTTCTAAGCATCTTACTCTGGTCACTTAATCTTCACACACGAGGCCCGGGGCTGTTGAGTGGGGTGTTACAGCTCATACACAGCAGGTGGCTCCAGCCCAAGCTGTCTGACCGAGTCCTCACGGTGTGCAAATAACAGAATCCAAATACAGCCCATGGGGGGAACTCAGAAAGCCGCTGTGGGCAGGGTTTCTCCAGGAAACGGCATGATTGAATTGTGCAAGATCGGAAAAGGATTGACTGGTAAGAACGGCTCCCTAGAAGCTTTCACTGACACTCCTGTTCCTGCCCAGTTTGGGGTCACCCCTCCTCTGGGCTCCCACCTCAACCACAGTTACACCTGTTGCAGCCCTTGGAACATTTCATGGCACTTGCCTCTATCTGTCTCCTTGGCCATGAAACGTGAGGTCTCCGAGGGCAGAGACCTTTGGGAACATCTTTGTGTCCTCAGCTCCCAGGAGACCTTCAGTAATTGCTCGATTGGATCTGCCACCAATTATTTATTTTATTTTATTTATTTTTTTGAGACAGAGCCTCAAGCTCTAGGTACAGTGCAGTGGCATCACAGCTCACAGCAATCTCCAACTCCTGGGTTCAAGTGTGTCTCCTGCCTCCGCCTCCCAAGCAGCTGGGACCACAGGCGCCCACCACGACACCCGGCCATTTTTTGGTTGCAGCCGTCATTGTTGTTTGGTGGGCCCAGGCTGGATTCGAACTCACCAGCCGAGGTGTACGTGGCTGAGCGCTAGCTGCTTAAGCCATAGGCGCTGAGCCTGCCACCAATTATTTTTTTCCTAAAATTTATTTTCCTGTATTTTTGTTTGTTTGTTTGTTTTAGTAGAGATGGGGGTCTCTTGCTCAGGCTGGTTTTGAACTCTTAAACTAAGGTGATCCTCCCGCCTCAGCCTCCCAGAGTGCTAGGATGACACGTGTGAACCACCAAGCAGGACTTTTTCCTGAAATAGGATGTCTTACACCATAAAACAACTACATTTAATTTAAAATACCAGATGCTGTGCGGAAATGCTCATTTATATGCTGAACCCACAGCTGATTTGCAACAGTTCTGTGGCTAAATCAGGAGGATTATTAGAGCCGAAGTTACCTCCTAAATGCATATACCACAGAGGGGGAATGCTTTCCAGTTGTCTGGAAAGTTAATATGGCATTTCCAATGAAAATGACTTTGACTCGCGCTGTTGTTCCCATCTGAGTACTCCGTGCTTTTCTATTCTACTCACATATCAGGACGCCGAGCTTCTCCAGCCCAGCGGGAAGTGGACACAGCAGGTGTCTGGTGGGTGTTGTGATGGACTAGACAGTAGGGGACGTCAGGGTAGCACGAGAGAGGCTGAACATGTTTAAGAAATGCACAGAAAGTACCAATTCATGATAATTAATGTATTCTCAAAATTCTTTCCAGGAACACATTTTTCATGTTATTAAATTCTACCCCTTCCCCCCCCCCCATTGTTACTGCAATGTGAGATTATTTGAACATGTTCTTTCTTGCACTGAAGTTACTGGCTTTAGGGTCTGACACAGCTAATTCCTGAGAGTGTTCTCTGCTGGAAGGCACCATGGTAGCTTCTGGGCTTGTGGAGAGCTATTTGATTATTTTAAAAAATTTATTTCCCAGTGGGGTGTAGCAGTTCACTCCTGTAATCTGTAATCCTAGCACTCTGAAGGCCAAAGCCAGATTGCTTGAGATCACGAGTTCAAGGCCAGCCTGAGTGAGATCCTATCTCTACAAAAAAGAGGAAAATTAACTGGACATGCACCTATAGTCCCAGGTACTCAGGAGGCTGAGACAAGAGGATCACTTGAGCCCAAGAGTGTGAGCTTGCTATGAGCTATGACAGCATGGCACTCAACCCTAGGCCTAGGGTGACTGAGTAAGACTCTGTCTCACAAGAAAAAAAAAAGTTGGCCAGGCGTTGTGGCACATGCCTGGAGTCCCAGCTACTCAGGAGGCTGAGGCAGGAGGATCGCTTGAGCCCAGGAGCTTGAGGTTGCTGTGAACTGGGCTGAGGCCACAGCACTCTAGCCCAGGTAATAAGTATCAAGAATAATTTGGGAGGTAAATCTGGAAGCCCGAGGAATGAAGCAGTGTCCAGTGGGGAAGGAGATGGGCTAGTCAAGGGCAATGTCCAAGCTATTGGGACTCTTGGAATTGTGATGTCAAGGACTGAGAGAAGGAGGTTTAGGGGATGAGCTTGAATGGGATTAGTTGAGTCCTAAGACCCTTTGGGAGGACCCAAATCCTGCTTCCTGTAAAAGTCTTCACTATTTCCACCAATCAGTGCCCCACCCAGGCCCTGAGGCACTGGCTGTATTTGTGCATATGCTAATGTTTTGGTTTCTTGAGGACTGTTTTTTTGTTGTTGTTGTTTGTTTATTTTTTTTAAGGACTGGGTTTTTAACTTCTGGGAGATGGCTTTCTACTTCTTGTTTGGTCCTTGGTGTTCCTTCCTGATCACCTGGTACTCAGCCTTGCCCTCACCTAGTATTCAACACACCTATTGAATTTGGTGGCATTTATACAGTGTGAACCATAATACTAAAAAAGAGGCATAGAAACAGGAAAACTTACCCACTCAGAGTAGAGGAGAAAAAGCACACTTTATTTCTGAGTTCTTTGATTTAACAACTCTATCCCCATTATGTTCAAATAAATTATGTGAAAATATGTTCTTGGCAAAGATTACCGAGATGTCAGTGATAAGTGACATGGGAAGCTGGACACGGTGGTTCATGCCTGTAGTCCCAGCTACTTGGGAGGCTGAGACAGGAGGATCACTTGAGCCCCAGAGTTGGAGGTTTACTGCGAGCTGTGATGAGACTTTGCACTCGGGCTTGGGTGACAGAGACAGAGACTGTATTGCCAAATACAAAAACAAACCAAAACAACAAAAACAAAGTGACATTGGAAATATGGGGCCATATAAAAGGGAATAAAGAAACTGAATTTTCTTTTCTTAGGACAGAGTCTCACTCTGTCACCCTTTTGTAGAGTGCTATGGCATTATAGGTGTGAGCCACTGCTCCCTGCCTAGAAAAATTAAAGGCAATGACCCATACTTCCAATGGGCTGTCTGGATTTTGGAAGTATCAGTGTAATTGAAATATTTATTTTTCATTCATCCTTCAGGTAATATGTAGACCCAGCTGGCATTTATCCTGGATGATGTGTGAGTGATTGTTTGTGTGGTGACCCCAGGATGAGCTATTTGTCACACAGCTTTGGATGGAATCTTATTAAGGTCACAGAGAGGACTGTGGATTTTAACCTGTGCTCCAAGACTGAGTCCTAAGCCTCACTTATCAGACAGGCTCTTCCTCTGTCATCCAGAAGAGGTGGAGCAGGGAGTCTTGAATCTCCAATCCCACTTTCTCAGGTTCTACAGGTGACGCGGGCAGATAAGATAACTACTATCTGAAGGGCAGGCCTGCAGTTGAAATTGGCCTTTCATTTGGAAATACGCTCAATCTCATTTGAATGCTAAGGGGCTAAGGGTGAAACTTAAATACTCAAGCACATGGCTATAGGCAATTCATTAATTATTTTTTTTTAAAGAAGTGTTTTTTAATTTTTATTTATTTATTTTTGCAGTTTTTGGCCGGGCCTGGGTTTGAACCTGCCACCTCTGGCATGTGGGGCCGGCGCCCTACTCTGTTGAGCCACAGGCACCTCCCGGCAACTCATTTATTAACGTGCAGAATAAAGATATGATGTGAATTTCTGCTGGCAGAAGACTAGTTTTGTAGGCTAGGTATTAAGTTAATGTGAATTGCTGATGTTCGGTGGTTTCTTGGCCTATAGAAACAGCAGTTACCTATGCCAGAAATGTTGAATCTGATTTAGGTTGTATTACTGGCAAATCTAGGTGACCCACAGCATTCTTTGGCAGCATTTATTATCAGTCATTTCTTACTTTTTATGCATGCAATAGTGTGGTGTGTCTCTAATTATCTCAAGAAGTGACGAAGAATATTTTAAACCAAATTGACTTTCATAGGTTTTCACAAATAAAAATAGGCCCTTGCAAACTTACTTGGTAAAGATGAGTTAGTGTTAAACAATTAAATGCAAAGCTTGGAATCCATCAGTCATGCCTGAATGTGACTAGAACAGAAATAGGCATCTGACCTGAATTATCAACTTACTTCTTAAATGTGTAAACATGTGTCTCTCAGGTACCTGGTGTTTATAGCAACATAACCATAAAGACATGAGTTTTTTAGTTGCATAAATAACTTTGGTTCAATTGACCTTTATGATCACAAGAGAAAAAAGGGGGTACGGAAATCCACCAAAATAATAATTTCTGATTTTCTGCAGGGCTACAAAGGACAATTATTGGATAAGAAATATTTCCCATAGTGCCTGCCAATTATAGAATGCTATTTCCAAGGAAGAACCTCAAAGAATTTCATCTTGTAGGTCCAAAGTGTGGGGCAGTCTGTCAACATGCTGTTTTTGTGGTAATAAATGCAAAACTTACACTGTGTCATTGTTCACCAGCACCTGAGATTTTTGTTTTAATGTTTGAGAATTCTAGCAATTGATGAAGACGGAACATTATGAGGCACGGGTATATGTTCCAGGAGCCAGTTTTGGATATTTTAATCTGAGTTGAATTTATTAAGTTCAGCTTCTCAGTTGTCTCTTTGAAGTTCCTGGGCCCTGAGGCATTTCAAATCTGCTGAAAAGTGCCCACAAGGGCGGGGGCTGCCAGGCCCAGGCACCGGTGAAGTTCACGGGCTCCCCTCCCCCACTGCTGCCTCTGTGCCTTTGCTCATGCAGTTCCCTCTACAAGGAACTTCCTTTGGCTGTTCATCATTACTTTTTCAAGACAGCCCAGCCACCACCCGAAGAAGCCTCCCCGATCTCTTCATTTGAGGAAAGTGCCCGTTCCGTGGTGTCATGGCTTTATATGTGTCTCTTTCCACGTGGAATTAGCCGTGTTCCCAGCTTCTGGAGAGTCTTACGGATGGGCGACGCCCTGGTCTGGTTCCCCGCCAGAACATTTGGGAACACTTGGCCGGGTTTCCAACCGCGGACGCGCCGCGGGGGGACTCCGATTCTGACTTGGCCTCTTGCGCCCTCTAGTGGTGGAAAGTCACGGCCCTGCCCAGGAGTCGAGCGAAGCTCGGGTTTTCTCCAAGGAGGACCCGGCGTTAGCCACGTCGACAGCTACAAGGCCGTCAAGTCAATTTACTAAAAAATTAAAGGCCTGCCCTGTGGCTCAGAGGAGTAGGGCGCTGGCCCCATATGTCGGAGGTGGTGGGTTCAAACCCAGCCCCGGCCAAAACCGCAAAAAAAAAAAAAAAAAAAAAAAAAAAATTAAAAGAAAATACGAGCAATGAAATAATTAACCAAATGCACGCTCAATAAGGAACTTGGGGCCACACCTGTAATCCCAGCACTCCAAGAGGCAGAGGCAGGTGGGTTGTTTGAGCTCAGGAGTTCCAGACCAGCCTGAGCCACGGCGAGATCCGTCTCTGAAGAAGAGCCGGGCGTTGTGGCTGCACCTGTAGTCCCAGTTACTTGGGAGGCTGAGGCAAGAGAGTCGCCTGAGCCCAGGAGTTTCAGGTTGCTGTGAGCTATGTCACCAGGGCACTCTACCCAGGGTGACTGAGTGAGACTCTGAAAAAAAAAAATTAATAAGGACCTTGGAACATTATGGGATCCTTCGGTTCCTTTTTCTGTAGCACAAACCCTAATAGACCCAAAGAGCTCAGTGGATAGTTGAAAATACGCAGTAATCTTGGCTTGATGCCTGTGGCTCAACGGGCTAAAGCACCAGCCAGGTACACCTGAGCTGGCGGGTTCGAATCCAGGCTGCCAAACAACAATGACGGCTGCAACCAAAAAATGGCCGGGCGTTGTGGCGGGCACCTGTAGTCCCAGCTACTTGGGAGGTGGAGGCAGGAGACTCGCTTGAGCCCAGGAGTTGGAGGTTGCTGTGAGCTGTGATGCCTCGGCACTCTATCCAGGGTGACAGCTTGAGGCTATGTCTCAAAAAAAAAAAAAAAAAAAAGAAAGAAAGAAAATATGCCGTAATCAAAGTCCACAGTTCTGTCATTGTCCCTCTGTGAACCATTAGCTCTTGGAGCTGGATGGCAGCACGAAGTTCTCTTATCTCCCTGAGATAACTCCACCAGGATGACAGAGAGACATCAGATTTAAGAACGTCACCAGTCTGGACTCAGTTTGTATTCAAATGTCACGATAGCCATTCCGAGGGGAACCGAATTGTCTCTTTTGAACAAAGACAATTCTTTAGTTGACCGAGTTCAATCATTTGGTGATTCAATATCAGATCACTACAATTCCTTTAGGATCGAGGGATAGAGGAATGTGCCTTTCTATCTTTGTACTTGCCCCAAACATACACTTGTTGTGTGACCTACACTTTCTGAATGACTTAAAAATAATAGTTGAATATAGTTTCTTTCCTCAGAATTCCATGAAGCTTTAAATATCACCTCTTGGCAGGGTACGGTGGCTCATGCCTATAATCCTAGCACCCTGGGAGGCCTAGGCCAGTGGATTGCTTCAATTCAGGAGCTGGAGACCAGCCTCAGCAAGAGCGAGATGCTCCCTCTACTAAGAACAGAAAAACTATAGCCTGGTGTAGTGGCACATGTTTTTAGTCCCAGCTACTCAGGAGACTGAAGCAAGAGGGTTGCTCACGCCCAAGAGTTTGAGGTTGCTGTGAGCTATGACATCACTGCACCCTACTCAGGGTAACAGAGTGAGACTCTGTCTCAAAAAAAAAAAAAAAAAGAAGAAGAAGAAAAGAAAAGAAAATCACCTCCTCAGGGAAGATTTCCTAAGGCACCAGACCAGCTTGAGTTTCAGGTGATGACACTGGCCACCCTGAGTGACCACGGAGTCCGGGGCATGCCTGCCATTTAATCAGGGCCTGGTTTGTTTTCCGTCTGTCTCCCCTGCCAAAAGCTAAGTCTCAAGGTTGTTTGCTTGTCCAGGACGTATCATGGAGTCTAGCACAGTGCCTGGCACAGGAGGTGCTGAATAAACATTTGTCAGCTGACATAGTCCAGTGGGGTAAATTCTGAAGAGCCAGGCCCTGCAGAGGAAGGCTGATTTTGATTCTTATCTTAGGGTTTTCAAGCAACTCTTCACTCAAATTATGAGAAGAAAAAACTGTGGAATTAAAGACTCAGGGATGGCTGGGCGAAGAGCTGAGATTAGCACCCACATGGCTGATAACACATCTGTAACCATGTTAGTGAGGTGGAAAAAGAGAAGCCCAGCGTTCTCCCACTCCATTCCTGATTCAGGCAGGGATCTCATCCCCTGGCCTCATGGAGCTACCTCTTTGTGAAGGTCGGGTAGAAGTTGACCTAAGCTCCTTGGTTGGTTTACCAGCAGGGTGGTCTTATCATCTCAGAAGGTAGAGACCCTTTCTGAAAGCATTTTTGAAAGCACTAGAAATCAATAATCTGGCTCGGAGCCGGTAGCACAGTGATTACGGCGCCAGGCACATATACCCAGGCTGGCGGGTTTGGACCCAGCCTGGGCCAGCTAAACAATAATGACAACTGCAACAAAAAAATAACCAGGTGTTCTGGCAGGTGCCTGTGGTCCCAGCTACTTGGGAGGCTGAGGCAAGAGAATCACTTGAGCCCAAGAGTTAGAGATTGCTGTGAGCTGTGATGCCACAGCACGTACTGAGGGTGACATAGTGAGATTCTTTTTTTTTTATTTTTTGAGACAGAGCCTCAAGCTGTCACCCTGGATAGAGTGCTGTGGCATCACAGCTCACAGCAACCTCCAATTCCTGGGCTCAAGCGAGGCTCCTGCTTCTGCCTCCCAAGTAGTTGGGACTACAGGCGCCCGCCACAACGCCCGGCCATTTTTTGGTTGTAGCCGTCATTGTTGTTTGGTGGGCCCGGGCTGGATTCAAACCCGCCAGCTCAGATGTATGTGGCTGGCGCCTTAGCCTGTTGAGCCACAGGCGCCGAGCCGACATAGTGAGATTCTGTCTCAAAATAAATAAATAAATAAATAAAATAAAACCAAAAATTTAAATACCCAGAGGCTCTGGAGGCAGCAAAAAGAGAAGGCCAGAAGTGCTCAGATTGTAAGAACAGAGTGAAGAGTAAGGGTAAGAACATAATAAAGAATGAAAACATGAAACCCAAAGGAAAAATAAGGGAGGGAGAAGTAATGTGCACTGCCCGGTGTCTCCTCAGTTTTCTTTCGGTGTCTCTGATTATCTACAGACAGATTAACTTGCTACACACATAATTCAGTGTGTGAGAGACACATATACACTTAAATCTCAGAGGAAAAATTTAAGTCTGAGCAGGTCAGCAGGGAGACAGACTGTGTCACGCGGTGACGTGAAGCTGGCTGTGTGTTTTCAGCCCTTCCGGCCCCAGTTTGCATTTTTGAGTGAGAGTGGTTGGAATGAATAATTTTTTTCTGACTTTATTAATTTGGATTAAGTTCTGCTATTAAGTAACCAAAAAATTCAAAATAAGTGGCTTAACAAGATAGAGTGCATTTCTGCTACGTTTTTAAGAAGGCGGGAGGCAGCCTACCTGGGCTTGTTCGGGGACTCACAGGGCAGGATCTTGTATTTTACTGCACCATTTCAAGCTGGCCTTGTGGTCCAGGATGGCTGAGAAAGCATCAGTCATATATCTGCTCTTCACCCAGCAAAAGGACCAGTTGAAGACTTCCACTTTTTTTTTTTTTTGAGACAGAGTCTCAAGCTGTTGCCCCTGGGTAAAGTGCTGTGGCGTCATAGCTCACAGCAACCTCTAACCTTGGGCTGAAGTGATCGGAGGACCTCTACTTTTAAGGAAACTTCTTGGCAGTTACATCCACACTTCTGCTTACTCCTGTTAGCCAGAACTTTTTTTCATGACCACATCTACCAGCAAGAGAGTCTGTAAAAGGAAGATTTTTGTCCTGGGGGAGTAAATAAATAAATAAACCCAGCATGAGCAAGAGTGAGGTCCCATTTCTACAAAAATAGAAAAATTAGCCAGGTGTGCTGGCGCTTATTCTCTCAGCTATTGGGAAGGATCACTTGAGCCCAGGAGTTTGAGGTCGCAGTGAGCTAAGATAACACCAGTGCACTCTAGCCGTGGTGACAGACTGTCTAAATCTATCAATCAATAATCAGAGCCTCTAATACCGACGAAAAAAGGAGAATGACTGGAGGACGGGACGCAATCTCTGTTACTGAAATCATATGTTTGTTTTTCCTTTTCCTAAAAGTGAACCGTGCTTCAGTCTCTTCAGGAGAGGGTGAAGGATGAGAGCTGGGGCTGGAAAGCTGGTGTTGAGTATCTTCAGGCAAGGGTCTGGCTTTAACCTGGTTTGGGTCTTTGGATGATCTGAAAACCAAATGTGGATTCAGATGTATATTTAACACCACAAATGAGGAAAATAATCTAGTTCTGCCAATCATATAAAGCTAAAGCTCCCATGTCTCATAGCATTTTCACTGTCACTCACAAGTACCAAATCACCAGTTAGGTCTGGCTGCAATGTATAAAGCTGCATTTAGATGGTAGTGTAGGCAGCTCTTCAAATTCAACCAACCCCCTTTAGGGATTTGGAGACAAACAATAGCTTGAGTACTCAGGAGATAAAGCTTCCTGGCTCTTCTTTCTCTGTCTTCTCTGCCTACTGGAAAATTCTGGAGTTACCCAAATTCTGTCTTGGGTTTTCTCTTTATTTTAATCCTTCCCCTAAGCTTTTTCAAATGCACCATGTTTAAAAGTGAACTCATCCTTTTCCTTCCTAAATCTGGTGCTGGTTTGACAGAGTAAATGGTACGGGCTATGGACTAAGCCCGGGACCTCACTCCTCTTCGTGCCTAAAATTCAGCTGTGCTCCTGTCTTCTAAATCTGCTACTTCCATAGAATCAGGCCTAGATTCTAGAAGTCTTTGGCAATCTTTCTGCCTTCTCACCCCTTCCCATCTGGACCTTTACAAATTCCAGCCATTCCAAAATTCTTTCACTTCTGATGACCTCATCTTCTCTCTCTCCTCGAAGCCCAGAAGCCCAAATACATGAGGTTCCTCTTCATTTACATTCTCACCCCTCTGAGGCTTGCAGAGATGTCCCTTCCCTCTGAGCAGCCCTCTCTGACCCTCCAGGTTGGGTGGCTCTTCCCACGTGCTCTAATGTCACCTGCACCCACAGCATTGCTGGTAGCACTTACATTGCAACTTCATGTTTAATGGATTGCTTGTTCTGAGCCCATAGACCCTATGAAGGTGGGGCTGTATCCTGAGCCCTCTGCCCAGAGCCTTCGGCATCTTAAGCTTGGTAAGTCTTTGTTGTATTGCATTATAGTACGTAAGTTTGAACATGATCCACTGTTTATTTGGGATATTATCTTATTATGACTATCCCCCATTTTTATGGCTGAGCAGACAAAGAGCCCGGGTTCCACCAGAGCCACTGCGCACTGTTTCTCTGCTGAAGGCTTAAAAAAAAAAAAAAAAAAGAAGTCGCAGGGCTCTGCAGTACTGCTGGGATTTGGAGAGGACAAGGCCCTTTCTTCAGTCAGGCTGACCTCCAGAGCAGCCCTCCTGCCCCTCCCAGTCACAGCTGTGTGTTGAAAAGCGGGATGCTGAGTCCCTAATAAAGAGCAGACCTCCCCGCACACGGGTTTTCAAATTAAAAGTTACAAAAACTTAAGGCCTAAAGAGAAGCAGCAAGCAGGAGCAACCATCTCCCGAGATTGAGGAAAAGAGCATGGTATCTATCAAAGGGCAGAACCAGAGGGGCCCATCTGCCCCACGCCCTGAGGACTGGTCAGGCCCAGGTGGCTGAGCTGCAGACAAAGGAAGGTGCGGGTCGCCCTCCACAGAAACCGCTGTCCACTTCTCTGTGGAGAGGAGCCCCCGGGAGCCCAGGAGAGGGGCTGCGCTGTTGGCTCCAGAGGCATTGGGCGGCGAGTCCTGCAGAGGAGGTGACTGTCATCTCAAGGCGCACAGACCCATCTGTGCCCTTTGGAGAACTCTTCCTCCTTTTCCAAGACTCGGGCAGCTTAGAATTCTGAGCGTGCCCAGCTGGAGCAGATCACCGGCCAGGGCTTCCTCCTGCCCTCGGGACCTCACATCTGTGCGCCACGTCCCGAGCCTCCCCCAGCCTTCCTGGAAAGGCCCTTCTGCGGCGCCCAGGGAGGCAGCTGGAGGGGGAGGGGAAGGACAGTTAGCTCCGTTTTCTTTTGCAAAACACCAAATGGTCGCGTCGTTTTCAAATCCTGAAGCCAGAAACGTCCCTCTCCGTTTGCTATCAACTTCGTTTAAAAACAATTCACAAGTTTCAATGAGATTTTCACAGCTAAGGCCTTTGATAACAGCTACATTCTCAAATCTTCTAAAGCAAAGGGACCTTCCGAATTTGTGTGGAAAGTAGAATGGCAGGTGGGGCTGGGAGAAGAGGAGACACGAAAAGCCAACTTTGCGGGAACACCCACGAAAGCCCACGGTGTGGCCGTCGGAGCTGCCGCCCGAGCCCAGCCGGAGAGCGGCCCCGGAGGCGGAGCAGGGCGTGGCGAGGATTGTTTTGTTTTCTGTGACCGTTTGGATCTGGCTATAAAAAGTTCACGAGGCCTTCTCTCTGAAGGTCTCTCATCAACCGCGTGCGACATGTACCTCGTCACACCCTCGCGCCTCATTTCATTTCACCTTTAAGCCTAGATTCGCCAGGCCAAGGCCAGAACATCCCAGCCCCCAACCCCTCCCCAAACTTCCCGGCCCAGCTCAATTCTAAGGTCGAACCTCCTTGGCTCTCCCATCGCTGCCTGGCTTCCTGGTTTGGGGAGAAAAATCCTCAATCTTAACCCCCTGATGGTCCCATCAAGGAAAGAGACAAGAGGTTGAAATCAAAATCCAGGCTCTAGTTGGGACATTGGCGCAGCTGCCATGGCCAGTGAAGGTCACTCCTTGGGGTACATAGGGCGGCCAGGTGTACCCCAGGTGCACCAGCCAGAAGCCCAGCATGGGAAGCAGAGACCCCCCGCCCCGCAGTCTGTCCTGGCCAGGCAGCGCTTGAAGCCCGCTGCGGCCCTGGGACCACCCAGGACCCCGGCGTCGGGGGAGCAATCTGGAAGGATCTTAGAACAGCACAGCTCGGCTCACCCCAGCGCCCCTCCCCCTCCACACCCCGGACTGACAGGCTGGCGCAGGCCAGACCTCTCCCGAGGCCTCGGACCGCCGCCGAGGGCGGAAAACAGGATTCAAACCCGCCTATGAGCAGTGGTAGGGGCGGGGGCTGCAGGGGCCGGACTCGGTTTAAGGAACCAACCGCCTCGGCTCCAGGGCCACCCGCCCCACGTCGCTCCTGACCACTAGGTTTATTTTGCTTTTGCAGAGAGGCAGCTGTTGGTCTCTCTTCTTCTTTGCCTGGTCCAGACTCTGTGAAATCTTCCCCCAACCATTTGCTTCCGTCTGCCACCCCCCACCAGGGCGCTATCCCCGGAGTCAGCTCCCCGGCCTTTAAACCTTCCAGAATGTCACACATGGAAACCTTTAGCGAATGTTTGTTAATGATCATAACAAAGGCATCATTCAAATTAGGCAGGTAATTACTACCAGAAGGACAACTGGGTGCTCGCTCGTCCATTTCTCTCTGCTTTAAACGCCGGAGGAGTTACGGCTAGAAGACACCCCGCCCGGCCTGCTCTTCGGGCCCCGGAAAACGGCTCTGAAATGAACCATGAAGTTAGCATTTGTGGGCCGGGGGCGCCGGGGCCCTGCGGACTGGGGACCCTGGCAGGGGGCGTCGGGGCCTTGTGGACGGGGCCCCTGGCCTGTCCGGGCTGGCAGGTCCTCCTGAGTGGGCTTCTACTCTGTTACCTGTATGAAAACTCAGATC
Source organism: Perodicticus potto (assembly GCA_963574655.1). NCBI lineage: Eukaryota > Metazoa > Chordata > Mammalia > Primates > Lorisidae > Perodicticus > Perodicticus potto. The sequence goes on from CAUYRH010014135.1 coordinate 17,855, forward strand.
GCACCTTACCTTTAATTATGGCATGAAACCGAGCACTCGCTTTTCTTTTTTATTCCGCTCTCGGAGGGTCATTTGTTCCCGCCCATTATCTACAAACATTACGGTATCTGTTAGCATTCCGAACAAGGGGCTGTTCATATATTTGCCTTCAATGATTTCCTGAAGGAACATGTGGAAGTAATAGCGAGCGGCGCAGTCACCCGAGCTGAGGACGCACGAGAGGCGCAGGGGGAGTGGGGCCCCTAGTCCAGCCCCAGGCGCCCTGCTCTCGGCCTGACACCCTGAGATCTGTCGCAGTTGGCACCGCACCGCGCCCGGGGAGCACTTCTCTGTGTCCACCCTCCTGGGGAGGAGAAGGGGCTGGCTGTTCGACGTGCGAGTCCCCCTCTGGCTGCCCTGGCCTTTCTGAGAGTGCATGTGTGAGGGTGGGAGCGTGGGGGGAAGATGAAGGAAGACCCCCGTACCCTACCCCCACCAGGAGAGTTCAGAACTCTCAGAGGGCCGGGAAGGTGCACGCGCTCCCTTCCCCCGCTCTGGCTGGGGAGCCCCGCTCGGCTCGGGTTGGTTCCTGGAGCGTCAGCGCCCCCTGTCCACCGCGAGCGGGATCGCTCTCTCCGGACGCCCGTCTTGCTCGCGCCTTGGGCGCAGCGTTCGGGGCTCAGCTCTCAACTGCAGAGCAATCTTAGGGTCCGTCCCACCAGGTGGGAGAGAATGCCGGGAGGGTCAGCGTTCCCTGGACGCACAGGTAGGTGGACAACTCCCCAAACGCCCAAGCCTGAGCTTTTTGTTCGCCAGATGGAGGCCAAGGCAACCTCGCTCAGATAACCCGGAAAACAAAGGCGTGACAAGATCAGTGGCTCCAAGCGAGCAAAGGTCGTTCTGCAAGAGAACGGGCCGAACCTACACAGACCCTTCATGTTTTTGTATCACATTTCGGATTCCATCCAGTCTTTCAAAAAACAAAAAAACCCCAAACACTGTCATTGTCATACTGTACTCAACAGTCTGCCTAATCCCATTAAAGGATTAGCAAACACAGCACTTTCGCTAAGACCCCCGGTTCAAGAAGTCGCAACCGCTTGGAGCTTTCTCCAGAGGGCCCATTGCTGGGTGGGCCAGGACTTTCCACAGAAGGGACATTTCTCGATTCCAGATTTATGATTCTCTCCGGGCATTAACTACAATTCTACATGTTCTTTTTCTACCTTTCAAAGAGAACACAAAACTATAGTAGTGTAGGAAAATAACCCCCAAATTGGGAGGCAAACTCATTCTGGAAATGATGGGCTGTTCGTTTCAGAAAACGTCTTTCCCGGCAGCGCATCAACACCTCCCCCTTTCTCCCCCCACTATCCCATCTGGTCGGCTTCTCCCCGCCCCCCAGTTGTTGTCGAAGTCTGGGGGCTGGGACTGGACCCCCTGATTGCGTAAGAGCAAAAGCCAAAGCGCGATCTGGAGCCTGGAAGACTCAGAGCGCTGGGAGCGTAAGAAACTTTTATTTTGAAGAGGCCCAGGTGGAGGGGGGGCTTTATTTCCTGACAGCTATTTACTTAGAGAAAATGATTAGTTTTAGAAGGATGGACTATAACGTTGAATCAATTACAAAACACGGTTTTTGAGCCCAGGACTGTTGGAGCTCCAGGGACAGAAACAGAGGACGGGACTACGGGCGAGCACTGGAGGCCGTGGACGCACTTTCTGCCCCATGTGTAGGGTTTTCAGTGCAGACTGACATAAGACAAGGTAAGGGAGAAGAAAAAATGATTTTTGCTTCTAAGGGAAATCCCTGATCAGACTGTGGGGCTAGAAAGACTGAAGGATTATAACTTCAAACTTTGGGCAATAAGGAAAAAAAAAAAAAAATGGAGCTGAATTCCGGTTGATGTGTCCAGAGAGTAATTTTCTTTTTTTTCTGAATAAACTTTACTCGGGGAGACAACCATAGAGTTAGAAAGCCTAGGGATTAAAAAACACACATTTTCCAGACCTATTTTTAAAAGCGATGTTTTTCTAACAACCCTATGGCCTCCCGAAGAAATTGTTTAGGCTTACATTTTTGAGGTTTCTTTGGGGAGTGGGGGTGGTGTTCGTGAATCCTGGGACGGACGCGAGTGACGCTGGGGGTGGAGCGGAGGTGTTTGCCCTGCTCCTGGCAGTGGGTCCTGGAAGGCGACAGGTTTTAAATGAGTACTTTCATTCCTGGCCCGCGGTTTGGCGGGACGGCGCTGCAGCCGGTGGTGTGGAGCGAGTCTGGGGGATCCAGTGAGGTGGGGAGAGAGGAGCGCTAAGTGGGGCGCAGGAAGGGGTTCAGGGCGGGGAGGCGTGCAGGGCTCGCCCGGAGGCCGGACCTCGGTGCTGGCTGGGTGCGCATGGCGCCAGCCGAGCGCGCGTAATTACTGGACGGCGCTGCGCTTGGTGCGAGTCGGGGCCAGACTCGGCAGTGGGCAGCTGCAGGACAAGCAAGCGGCGCGGGCTTTGGCGAGAGTTTGGGGTGCTCTCTCAAGCGGTTTGCCGCGCTTGAGGTGCGGGGGAGAGCGGGCGCCCCCCGGGCAGTGAGCTCGGGTTGCAGCCTTAGCGCGGGGGCGACAGCGGCGGCGCAGGCGGGCGGTCTGGAGTAATGACGAACACATTTGGCCCGGAGTGAAGAAGTCGTCCTCGCCTTGCATTCCAGCAACTGGGATTTGAGGAATTTCGAACTGCACTCCAAGGGGCCCTCATTCATTGTGCGTGGTGGCCCCCAACCCCCACCAGTCTCGGTGGGTCCCCTTCCTCGGCGAATCGTTTCTTCAAAGCTGGGCTCAGTGCGGCTGCACGCAGCGAAAGAGGGAAGGTCTCCAGCAAAGTGCCCAACTCTTGTGGGGAAGTTAGTTAGGGACGACTAGGAACCGGGGAAACGTGGTTGCAGGTAAGACAAAAAGTTGGGAACCGCCCTCATCCTGCCCCCCGCCCCGAGACCCCTCTCCGCCCGTGGCACTTGTCGCCTGCGCTCGCCCTTGTCTGCCTGGTCTCCTCCAGTTGGCCCACTCCCTTCCTCGCCTGGGCTTCAGCGACGTCTATGCCTCTTCTTCTCTCGCCATCCATGCCCACGCAAATAGGTTTTTACCCCTGAGATTAACTCCTCTCGGCAGCGCCAGGGGAGCAGGCGGCGTCCATTTGGCTCTGAAACTGGGAATCAGAGGTTCTGTTCGGAAACGTTGTCGACCAGCTCAGAGCGAAGAGTGTGGCGGGACCAGACAGGGTTGCTGGAGGGAGCCAGGTGTGCGGGAGCTGCAGGTAGCCCGGCCTCGCGTCTTGGTCCGAACCAAGCGCCAAGCTGGCTGGCTTAGCTGTCGGGCTCTCCCGCAGCCAGAGAGTGGGTCCCGCGCCTCGCTTCCCTGCCCTGATGAGACTTGAGGATGCGCGGAAAGAGTGGCTGGAAGAACTTGCCGCTCACTCCGTCTCCCCAGGATGGGAGGCGAGCTGCAGGCCCCCCCACGTCCGGACCGCCGTGCGCCCGGCCGAGCTGCCCGAGAAGCCCCGGGCTGGGCGGTGTGGGAAATGGGGTTTTGGCTCCGTGGCTGAATTGCTCAACGTTTTGGACCGACTCGCCTCGCCGCGGTCGCTCCCGACCAGAACCAGAGAAGTTTTGGAGCAGGGGGGAGGGATCCAGGACCAATGAGGGGCAACAGTCCTCGGCTGCACATCTCCCCGGACTAATGTCCCCGCAGGAGGGGAGGAAGAGGTGCCCCGCGTGAGCACCTCAATCGTTGCTTTTTACACCCCGCCCGGGCCCCCCAGTTTGGCCGACCTGGACTCTGACACTGCGGGGTTGCATCCCCCCCTCCACGGCCTCCTCCTTTCTACGTTCCGCACAATGAGGGCCCCTCTTGGGGTCCCCGACAGGCGTGGGGCCGACCCGCTGCCCTTTGATGCCCTGGTCAGTCCCAGCTTCGGAGCTCTCTCGAGGTCCTGCTTTTGGATTGACCCCAATGCAGCTAGACTTCGCTCACGAGAGCGAGGGGTTCGGGAGAAGAGGGGTGCACCGAGACTGAGCCCGTCGCTGGTCTCTGGTGCCCTGGTTCTTGCTCCCGCCCTTAGATCGAGAGGGACCGAAGCGGAGCTCAGGCTCCCAGTTCTCCGCCTCTGGGCTGCTTTCCTCCCGGGACGGGCTGGGGAGGGACACAGGGGCGGGGCCTCGGGCCGGGCTTTCCAGCTGCAAACGCGTCTGGCGCCGAGGCGGGTCCATTTGGTGCCTCCTGGGGACAGACTGTGGGCGGCGCGCATCGCTGAGACGCGTTTTGGGGACGTGGTGGCCAGCGCCTTCCTGCAGACCCTGGCGGGCGGGACTCCCTCTGACCTCCGGGGAACTGCGACCAGGTTACATGTTGTTGGTGGAAAAGTGGCAATTTTAGGGAAAGAGCTAAAGGTCAGCTCGGTGACCAAAAGGTGCGGCTCTCAGCGTCCCTCGCTTTCAGCCTAACGTGGGGGATCTTTCGGGCTGGCCCCGGGTGCGAGGCAGGGTCGGGGGCAAACTGCTTCTCCCCGCTGCACTCGAGTCCGGGCTCTGCGGATGCTTGTCTTCTTCTGAAGTGGCTCGGCGGCCGCGTTTCTTTTTGTTTTAAACAGAATGGCAAACGAGGGATGGGCTGGAAAAGTAGATTGTAGGAGGGGATAAGGGGAACCCCGGACGGGGGATACTTCTTTCCCTCCTTTTGCAATCTTCTCTCTCCTGCGAAAAGGCAACGAGAGGCGCGCACGGGCGCGGGCGCCGGCACTGGCGAGTGTCGGTCAAGGTGGGCACTAGGGAAGGCCGGGTTCTTGAAAGCCGAGGGGGCGCGGGCTCTGCTCCCCGGGCCTTGCCAGTGAGCTGCAGCCCCCGGCCGTGAGGCTGTCAGGCCTATAGGAGGCGCTGGCGAGCGTCTGTAACCCTAAACCCCTGTACCCCTCTCCCCCCAACCCCCCCCCGGCCCCTCTTCCTCCACCCCGCCCGGCCCCCTCTCTAGTCTTAGTCGAAAACAATGCAAACTCCGAGCGTCGTGCCTGGGGCGCGGCAGCCTCTGCTGCTCTGAGGGCCGGAGCGCGGCTGGCAGGGGTGAGGGTCCCCGGAGCGGCCAGGCGTCGCCACCAACTCCAGGGTGACTGAGCCACGGAGGACGCGGGGGCGGCGGGAGGGACAGCAGGCCGCGCCGTGTTTGTATGGGTGTGTGGGGGGTCAGAGGCCGGACGGAGCCAGGGTCTGGAGTCACGGCGCGGAACCTCCCCGGCGCAGGCTCGCGAGCCGCGGTCCCGGCTGCGCTGTCGGGGACCCGGAGCCTGAGCCGCGGGGCCGGCGGGCGGGCGAGCCGGGTGAGATCCGCGGGGCTGCCGCGCCCTCTAGCGGCCGCCGCCGCGCATGCCGCTCTCCGCCAGCCCCGGGCGGTCGGCGCCGCTGCAGCGGCTGAGCGCGGCGCTGGGTCCCGGGGCCAAATGTAGGCTGACTTAGTCCGCCTCTCGCCTGCCTCGGGGTCTCCATTAGACGCCCCACTGGCCCTGAGTGGGCCCGGGAGGCGCTGGGGGGCTGAGAGGGGACTGAGGCTCCGGATTTGGGATTGAGAGCGGGGGCGTGATTTTAAATGAATGTGGGGGAAGCAGGGGAACGTGGAGCTGGACCGGTCCCGTGCGCTCTTGGGGAGCCAGGCGCCGCTTTCTGTGTTCCTGTCGCTCTCAAGTTCGCTGTTTGTTGGTTTTACGACCCCGCGTTATTGTGCCAGGGAACAGTGGTTTCCAACAAGCCCGCCGTTCTCCGGCTGCGGGGTGACAATGGCGCGCGACCAGACGGGGCGGCGCTGCCCTCCCCGGGCGGCCCAGGCGTCTCCGCGCCCCGAGGGGGCGGCACGGCCGGGGCGATGGGAGCTACGTGGAGTCCGAGTGGCGAGTCCTGCCGAGCCTCTGCGGCCTGGCCGACAGCGTGGTCTCCCTGTTTCCACTCCCTGGGATTTCTACTGCAGTCACCACAAAAAGATTGGAAGTGAAGATTTGGGCCGTTTTAGCTCAGAATTCCTTACGGCAGCAGCGTCTGCGCGTCCGCGGACCCCTGGATACAAGTCCTTGGACCAACACTGCCATCTGCTGGCCGTTCTCGAGAACTGCACTGCAACGACCCCGGAGAAGGGGCTTCGCGGAGTAAGGGGGACTTTAGGAAGGGGCGTTTTTCCTCCCAGCAGGACCATGAAAGATCGTCACTGATTATCCTGCGAAGCTGCCAGAATGGTTAGACAGACCACATTTGCTTGGACATTTGTTTTGTTTTTCTTCTGAGATGTTACTCCTTTGCATTTCCATATTGAACATGTGATTATCAGCGCAGGCCTGTTTGAGGACAGTAGGTGGGTATCTGTGCTCTGGTTTATGAGTGAGGAGATCTAGTGTGGGGGGCTTGGGGACCTCAAGCCCAGGGCTCAAGTGTGCCACAAGGAGTCACACAGTTTGGTGACAGTCAAAAGGATATGTCACTTTAGTCTCCTGTGCTTAAATACCTGGTGCAGGGAGAGCAGAAAGGTTTACGAGCTCAGATTGTCCCATAAAATGCTCCTGTGTAAAAACACTCCACCGTCCACCCGTTGCTGGAATGTCTGACGGATCTCCGGGAGGATCAAAACAACAAAACAGGCCCTGGTGCGTTGCCGAGGTCCTGCTTCCCACCCTCTCCCGGAAAACAGGAGGAGTTGCCTCTAGTGTAGACCTGTGTGCAGCTTGCCTGGGCTGAAGTTAGGAGACTAAGTCGAACGTTTCTTGCAGAGAAAAAAAATAAGATGTGTAATTTTCACAGTCAGAATTAACTCTAGAGAACTGAAATTAACTGAACCTCGGAAATTTGAATCTTGAAGTCATCAGTGGCTTCTGGGGCCTGTGAGCATCTCCCGTGCCTGTAATTGTGGGACAGTGAAATTCAATGTGGTACAGTTTTGCAGTGAGATGCGCTGTTTAGATGGTGATGGGAAAGCTGGCTCTCAAGCTTGGTGAGAAGATGCCTTGCTGTTAGTTCTTCTGGCAAGAGAGAGTCTCTGCATGGCTTGCTGTGTCTTTATCCTCTAGCTCTGCATGTTGTAGAGTCATGATCAATGGTTCTTCACTTCTGTTTGCATGTGAGGAGACAGCCCCGTGTTAAAGAAAAAGGACAAGAGCTCCAAACAGATTTGTTTCTCTGTCTATGAGATTGAATATATTGGTTCATCCTAAAATAGTTTTCCTTTCTTTTTCTTTAAGACAGAGTTTTGCCCTGTTGCCTGGGATAGAGTACAGTGGTGTCATCACAGCTAACTTCAGCCTCTAACTCCTAGGCTCAAGTGATCCTCCTGCTTCAACCTCCCCAGTATCGGGGACTACAGGTGCTTATCACCATGGCTAATTTTTCTATTTTTTGTTGCATTAGGGTCTTTCCCTTGCTCATGGTTTTGAACTCCTGACCTCAAGGGATCCTCCCTCCTTAGCCTCCCAAAGTGCTAGGACTATAGGCATGAGCCACCCAGCCCTAGAATAGTCTTCATAGCTATACCAGGCTGGAGGTAGCAAGGTAGAAGTTGGCTGCTGGCCTGAGCAGAATCCAAGTTCAGGTCCTCATCTCCAAGTAGGCAGGATACATTTTGAGTTGTGTGCCCTCTGGGGCCCCACTATGCTTCTTAGTAAGGAGAAGGTGAAGTAGCTACCGTTGCCATCCTTCTCATCAAAAACATCTTAGGAGTCTACAGAAAGAAAAGTGAATATGAAAATCAAACCACTTTTGTCAAACTATCTAGTTTAGTTCTTATAATAATGTAGTAGGGCAAGCCCGGTAGGTCAGATCTTATTAGTCTTGATTTATAGAAGAAGAGACTGAGGTTCCAAGTGGACTCCAAAGTGTCAGATTTGAGATCAGTACCTCATCCAATCTGATTTCCATCGTATCTTCTCAGGGAAAGCATAAGAAGGACTAGAGGATGGGGAAACCACAGTCACCTGCCTGACAGTGAACAGGGCAGAGGTCTCTTTTCTCAGTTTGTTCTCTTAACCATGGCAAATGCATTTTGAGCTGTGATTACAGAGGATTGAGGCTGAAGTTCAACATACAGTCAGCATAAGAGAAATAATTACGACTAAAAAATGAGTTGGATAAAATTCATTGTTGCTTCTGTACAAAGTGGTTTGTTCTCAGTGACACTTGCAGAGCCATGTCCCTCAGAATTTGTGACCTCAGTTACTTACACTTGCAGATGTGACTTTTGGATGAGATCCGGGATGGGCATTACTAATTAAGGATGAGCATTTACTCCGAGAGTAGAAAAGTACCAGAAACAAAAGATTCATGAAGAGCCTCAGCACAGGGCCAGCAGATGAGTGAAACCTCCATCTCTCCTGCTGTTATCCACTGCCTCCCTGTGGGGCAAGCACTCTGCCTTTATTCACGAGTCAATTGTCCAACTGACAGAGGAGTAATGACACGAAGCCTCACAAATACGCCTGGATTTCTAGCCAGGGAACCTGCGTTATCAGAGAAGGGAATTTGTAATCTTCAGCAAACGCATGTTGCTTCTCAGTATTTGCACCCTTGCTTGTTCAGACTCCCTGTTTTCATTGCCCACTGGGTGTCAGTAAACAATCCTAGCTGGCAGCAGGTCCACAATATCTGGATGCACAGAAGGAAATCGGGTGGGGCCTGGCCAGGGCAAAGCAGCAAGCGCCCCCCGAGCTCGGGAGTACTGCAAAGATGACGGCTGGCAGGCCTCACCGAAGAGACGCAGGATATAAATGTGATAAGATCCAAGACATCAGGCTGGCTCTGGAGGCCTCCTTTGAAGTTTGCTAAGTGGATTATCCGGGGGAGGCTGATTTTATATGTACAAACACTCAGGCATTACTGCTAATTGTGGTAAATCAGGCTGGCCAGCCTGGCTGTGGGGCCTGCTGTGCCTGCCACAGCAGCAATGTGGAAACCTCGCCGCTCAGGCACATGCCAGGGACCTCAGGAGCATCCGCCAGCCAGCACTGTGCTAATCGCGCCTGGGTTCACAGCACTGTGCTTGTGCTTCTCCCGCTGTGGTGAGCGGAAAAGGAAGGGGAGGCTAACTTGCATTAAGAGATAGTGGGAGGCAGTGCCTGTGGCTCAAGGAGTAGGGCACTGGCCCCATATACTGGAGGTGGCAGGTTCAAACCCGGCCCCGGCTAAAAAAACTGGGGAAAAAAAAAAAAAGAAAGAAAAGGAAAGAGATAGTGGGAGGGGGGTGCAGGGATGAGATCCGGCTGATTCTGGCCTTGCCTTGAAAGAGACCCTGTAGTCCAGTGGAGAGAGCATAGCTTTTGCATCATGCAGAATCCTGGCTCTGCCACCATCTTTATGATTTTGGTCATTTGCTAATGCTCTCTGAGCTTTGACTGCCCTTATAAAAATTAACTTAAAATAATCACAGAGACGTTCTTTTTTTTTTTTTTTGTAGAGACAGAGTCACTTTATCGCCCTTGGTAGAGTGCCGTGGAGTCACACAGCTCACAGCAACCTCCAACTCCTAGGCTTAGGCAAGTCTTGCCTCAGCCTCCCGAGTAGCTACAGGCACCCACCACTATGCCCGGCTATTTTTCTGTTTTGCAGTTCGGCCGAGGCTGGGTTTGAACCCGCCCCCTTCGGTATATGGGGCCGGCTCCCTACTTGATGAGCCACAGGTGCTTCCTCAACACAGAGCTGTTCTTAACAAACACGACATATACATGAATACTTTGGTAAATATTAGGTTCTCTGTAGTGTGCTGTGGTTGTGCCTGTGAATAGCCACCACACTTCAGCTTCAGCAGCAGAGCAAGACTCCTATCCCTAAACAAGTCAATAAAATGCATAAATTAAAAGAACAATCCTTTCTCATTCTCTCTCTCTTTTTCTATCTAACCCAGCCCTTTCCCATGACTACCATTCCACTTTTCACTCTGTTCATTTTCCTCCTCCATTTTCCTGGTGGAACTCAATAAAGCAGAAATCTGATTCCTGTAAGCAGATCACCTTAAATCAGACACATGTGAGCAGACCTCACCAAAAACTTCATTTTTTTTTTTTTTTTGAGACAGAGTGCCCTTGGTGGAGTGCAATGGTGTCATAGCTCACAGCAATCTCAAATTCCTGGGCTCAAGCAACCTTCTTGCCTCAGGCACCTGAGTAGCTGGGACTATAGGTGCCTGCCACAACATCTGGCTAGTTCTATAGATGGGGGTCTTGCTCTTGCTCAGGCTGGTCTCAAACTCCTGAGCTCAGGTTCATCTACCTACATTGCCCTCCCAGAGTCCTAGGATTATAGGTGTGAGCTGCTGGGCGTGTGCCCAGCCCCAAACTACATTCTTTACTGGATCCTCTCCAACCAAAAACAAAACAAACAAACAAAAAACACTGCAAACACCCAACAACCCAGCTAAGGGTACACAGGGATACATTGAGTTTTTCTTTTCTTTATTTTTTTAAAAAGACAGTTTACTCAGAAATCATGTACACACGTCTTAGTTGCCAAGGTCAGTAAAGGAACAAATGAAGTCCCATTGGGCTCACTTCATTGCACGTGTTGGGGAGCATTCCTGACCAGGATTAAGGTGGTGCGTTTATTATGGCTCCTGGTAAAGCTTGGGCCCCTGCCTAGGCCTTTCAATGAAACTTGGGGACTTAGAGGCCCCAACACATGCAAGCCCCTGCACAGATGGGTTTTTTGTTGATTGCAGTAAGATCACTTTTACCAACAACTTCATGGGGGGTGTGAGGAGAGAGTGAACGAGGGGTGTGTGAAAAGGGAAATATGGAGAAGAGGGGTCTTTTCGAGCATTTGCCAGAATAGACCCCTCTTTAATTTTGTTTTCGCTTTTATTTTTCTTTTCCGTCGCTTCCTTTCTTTTTGCTCACTTCTTGCCCTTTTGTATCAGATGGATATTCAATTTCAATTTCTCCCAATTCCCCAGATGTGGGAAATCAGAGAGTTCTTGAACTTGGTTTGTACAGATGCTGGTACCCTAATGTGAACACAGATGATCAGCCTCCACTGAATTTTATCCTGCTGTCTGCTGTGTCCTCCCCACACAGGAAGGCAGTCGCCTTTCTCCTCCCGTGTCTGTGCTCTGCCTTTCCTCCATGTTCTGTGAGGGTCCCTGTGAGAACCCGGCTAGACAGCCCCCGTCTGAGCCTCTCATTGGCAGGTGGGAGTTCCCCAAACTCTAGATCAGAAGGACACTTACAAGTGAAGGCGTTTATTCCCCGCAAGCAACTTTTCCCAAGTTGCAGAGGATGTGAATCCTTATTTGAGATGAAAACAGCTCTAGTTTGGAGTTAAGAAAATACATGTGCTCATTTCTTTGGTTTTCACCTCTTAATTTTTATGCTCTATAAGGAAAAGCTCCCCGTTGTCTTGGACACATTCTGGGACTTTTCAGAATTAACAAGCTGCATGAGAGGGTCTGGCTTCAGGTGCTCCTGTCATGACTGTGGGGCCCCAGAAGGCTATCAGGCTATCTTCTCAGGCATCTTACTGTTTTAACTCTTAAACTTGGACATTCTTTTTTTTTTGAGACAGAGTCTTACTATGTCATCCTCAGTAGAGTGCCGTGGTGTCATAGCTCATAGCAACCTCAGACTCTTGGGCTTAAGCGATTCTCTTGCCTCAGCCACCCAAATAGCTGGGGCTACAGGTGCCTGCCACGATGCTCCCTTATTTTTATTGCAGTTGTTTAGCTGGCCCGGGCTGGGTTCAAACCTGCCACCCTCCGTGTATGTGGCTGGAGTTTTTTTTTTTTTTTCTTGAGACAGAGCCTCAAGCTGTCACCCTGGATAGAGTGCTGTGGCATCACAGCTCACACCAACCTCCAATTCCTGGACTCAAAGCAAGTCTCCTGCCTCCGCCTCCCAAGTAGCTGGGACTATAGGCGCCCGCCACAATTCCCGGCCATTTTTTGGTTGCAGCCGTCACTGTTTGGCGGGCCTGGCTGGATTCGAACCCGCCAACTTCGCCAACTTAGGTGTACGTGGCTGGAGTTTTAACCCCTGTGCTACTGGTGCCGAGCCAAACATTTTTAACTAAAATGATGTTGTCAATGTTTCATGTTATGCAAAGCACAAAGGGAAATAGGCTCAAGGGATGTTTCTATAGCTAATGCTGTTTCTGTTTGACTTTTGCAGTTTTCCAGAGCGATGGGGACTTCCCACCGGGCCTTCCTGGTCGTAGGCTGTCTCCTCACAGGTATGATGCTTGTCCTCTCTGAGTGCGTTGTCACGGGTGCCTTGTTTCCTAAGTTCTGTGTTCTGTGGGTTTGCACAGTCCAGAAGAGTGAAGAGAAAGAGTGCATTTATAGGATGTTACCTAGAATGGCCACGAATGTTCAGTCCCCTTTGCTGCATTGCACTAATTCCATTTCAGAAGGAATACTGTCCACCAGAAGCTTTAGTATATGTATAATCTTGGCTTTGAAATGTTGTCAGTAGTAATAGTCTAAATTCAGTCACTACCTGCTTCCTTTTCCTAGGACAAGGGCTTTCAGAAGAGGTGGATCAGGTAAATTCCACATTCAGTGGGGGCAGTGATACACCTGTAGTCCCAGCTACTTGGGAGGTTGAGACAGGATAACGTGAGGCCAGGCGTTTGAGGCTGCAGTGCGTAAAGATTGTGTTTGTCAACGGGCACTGCGTCCCAGCCTGGGCAACATGGTGAGACTCTCTTAAAAAAAAAAACTTTCGAAGGGAATAAATAGAAAATACTTGCCCAGGGACTCACACCCGTCTTAATGAAAGATGCTTATGTTGCTAATCTCAGAGCTACCTTTACCTTTCTCTTGGAAACCAACTGATAAGTGAGTGAGTGGCTCTTGAAAAATCCTGTTAAGCAAGAGGATGCCATTGGGGCCATTGATTGAAATATTTATTGGACCTTCTTAGTTTTCATCCAGATTTTTATGCACTGCAGATGTTCACCATGAAAGCAGCGCTTTCGTAGTCTGAGGAATTATCTCAGTTTTTTAGTGTCTTTAAGTCTTATCTATTCGGACATGGTGGAGTTGAGCAAGACCAGATTCAGCACTTCTTAGCTGCAGTAAGTCTGCCCAGCTGTGGGGCAGGGGTGACCCACATGCACACAGAGCTGCCCTGAGCTTCAGGAGTCACAGTGGTCACATCCTGAAATTGGGTGGGATTCCCACATCCGGCTCCAAGGGAGGTCAGAGACCATTAATTAATAAACAACTAATTAAGACATAATTAAGACTGACAGCTCTTCTGTCAGTTTCAGAGGAAAGGAAAGCTCGACTGAAATTTGAGGCTCTAAGATGAACTCAGACCTTTCATTTTTGGGCTTTACTCATTATTTATGAGTTAATATCTACGCCACCCTGCCTGGGCCCTGGAGGTCATCAGGGAGACACAGTGTGCCTGGTAAGCCTGGAAGACAGATGCTTCTCGAGCACAGATGTGCTTTGTCGTCCGGGCGATCTCCCTACCTCTGTCCTCATCCTGTGTTTGTAACTAAGGAAACCTCTGTGGGGAATGTGGACCACAAAGACCATACGTGCTTGAGTTTGTGCCATCTTGGGACATTTTGTGGTCACACATAAGGGTCTGAAATATGGAATTGGGATCAATTCCTCTATCCGTTTGAGTGTTTGGAGGGGTGAATCTAGGGGGGCTTGGCGGGGCTCTTGAGGCCTTTGGAACCGTTGCTGCTCTCAGCAGGTGCAGTGGCTGTTATAAGGGGGCGCCTTTCATGGGCGTCCAGGCTAACGGATTTTTGCGTAGAAATGGTTGTTGTTCGTATAAGCTGCTACTGTTGCCCCTTGCAGACCGCCCTTTCGAGCTACCCCCCATTCAGAGCCTGTTTCCTTTCGCAGGGCCGGGCCTAATCTTCTGCCAGCTTTCACTCCCCTCCATCCTCCCAAATGAAAATGAAAAGGTCGTGCCGCTGAATTCATCCTTTTCTCTGAGATGCTTTGGGGAGAGTGAAGTGAGCTGGCAGTACCCCGCGTCTGAAGAAGAGAACCCCAGTGTGGAGGTCAGAAACGAAGAGACCAACAGCGGCCTCTTTGTGAAGGTGCTGGAAGTGGCCAACGCCTCGGCAGCCCACACGGGGCTGTACACCTGCTATTACAACCACACTCAGACGGAGGAGGGCGAGCCCGAAGGCCGTCACGTTTACATCTATGTGCCAGGTGAGTGCCCTGAGCCCTTGACCACGCTTGGGCTTGTATTGACTCTCCTGCTAACTGTGCTAAGGTTTTTTAAAAATATAAAAATAATAAGTAACTGTGGGAGGAAATCTGTAAAATACACATGAACACACCCAAATAGAGATCACTGGTAATGCCATTATCAAAAAATATTCATTATTTACCTTCCAGAGCTGTATTCAGTTTTGAAAATCTTCATCACGGCATGTCCCTTCTTGGTATTGTGCACAAAATCTGGACTATATTCACTTCTGCTCGGTTCACTTAGGTTGAAGAAGTATTCACAGGCATTGCATCAAGTGTTGGGGACACAAAATTATAGGTGGGCTCCATCTTGGAGTTGCTGATGGCTCATGATAATATCTTCTAGATAAAAATCCAGTTTTTTAGATTTAACTCTTGATGAATTGGAAGGGAGTTCTTTTTGTTTTTAAATAAAATCGATGGGGGGGAATCCCATGCTAATGATGTCATCCTGTGTCATCTGAGAAGCAGATGTTATTAAGCACATAAGGGTCGCATTAGGGGACATAAGGTGGGATTGCAGAAGCTGAGAGAGCCGTCTGACTGCCCGGTAAGACCCTGAGTGCTGGGGGAGGGCAGGGAGGAGGCACGTGAGTGCTAGATGCTGTGCTGGACAAGGAGGTCCAGCTGCCCTCCAGCCTACCGGACCCAGTTCTGCTAATCATTAGCTGGAGGCTTCCCTGGGGAGTGTGGCCTTAGTCTATGATGGACAGCTGTCCCCTGTGTAGTTGAGGAACATGCCGTGGTTTCTCACAGCAGCCATGTAAGCTGACTAGGCTTGGCCATGAACTTGAGATGTATTTGGTCCACCTCCCACTTAGCATTCCTTATGCACTCTTTAAGATTCAGTATCTGTGTCTGTGTCAGTACACGGGGCCTTTTGGCCAGGTTAGCTGGTAAAAGAAAAGACCCTGGTGTTATTTATTTATTTATTTATTTATTTTCTTTGCAGTTTTTGGCCAGGGCTGGGTTTGAACTCGCCACCTCTGGCATATGGGGCTGGTGCCCTACTCCTTCAAGCCACAGGCACCGCCCTATTTATTTTTGAGACAGAATCTCACTAAGTCACCCCGGTAGAGGACTGTGGCATCGTAGCTCACAGCAACCTCAAACGCTTATACTCAAGTGATCTTCCTGCCTCAGCCTCTTGAGTAACTGGAACTGTAGGTGCCCACTACAGCAGCTGACTAGTTTTTCTATTTTTAGTGGAGATGGGGTCTTGCTCTTGCTCGGGCTGGTCTCAAAATCCTGAGCTCAGGCGATCCACCTGTCTCGGCCTCTCAGGGTGTTAGGAGTACAGGCGTGAGCCACACGCCCAGCTGACCCTGGCATTATTAAAACACTACACAGATGCCAGGTAGCAGGGAAGACTGGCATTTTCATGCCAGCCCTGATCATTGTGTTAGGATATCAATCTGTATATTTTAACCTGAAATTAACTTGCAGCTTTGTTTGCTGAAATCTTTAATAATGAGAGTTCAAGAATTTGGAACCCTGAACACAAATTTGAGGATGGCCATTTGAGTATGTAGCTGGGTAAATTAAAGAGAACTGCAGCCAGAACACACGGTTTAGGAACAAAACACAAACCAATTATAATTTTTGCCATCCTTGTTGTTTGGCTGAGGTTGAGTTGAATGTATTATTCCACCTTTCTGCCTTTTATTTTTCAGTTTTTTAATGGACTTCCTTTCTGTCCTCCCTAACCACGGGTATCCAGGGATTTAGACCTTCACTTCTTTCATGACTCTCTTATCCATATCAACCTTCCTGCGTAGCAATAAAAGAATTTTGTTTCAAAAAGGGTGGGTATTTAGAATGTCACCTCGACCTCATTCACACTTAGGCTCCTTCAGCAGAATCGTCTCAGCATGAAGGGATTTTCCCCCTGCTGTGAAGAGAATGGCAGGCATGTGGGTTTGTTAAAGGTACATGAGTCCTGACGTTTTGATCCACCTAACACTGTACAAATATTCTTCTTGTTCCTCCCCCCTGCCAGCACAAACATCACCCAGGTAGCCCCTGCTTTCCCGTCCAACAGAGATCTTTTTATTGGCAATAATGGAGCGTTAGGTACCTTTCTGCAGCTGATGCTTGAGACGCTAACTACTAATTACCATAGTAGCTTAAGTAGCTGATTTTCTTTTGGAAAGGAAATTCTCAGGCTATGGAATTATAAATTTTATGTATTACTCAAGGGATTATTCCTTTTTTGAGACAGAGCCTCAAGCTGTCACCCTGGATAGAGTGCCATGGCATCACAGCTCATAGCAACCTCCAACTCCTGGGCTCAAGCGAGTCTCCTGCCTCTGTCTCCCAAGTAGCTGGGACTACAGGTGCCCGCCACAACCCCCAGCCATTTTTTGGTTGTAGCCGTCATTGTTGTTTGGCAGGCCAGGGCTGGATTCAAACCCGCCAGCTCAGGTGTATATGGCTGGTGCCTTAGCCTGTTGAGCCACAGGCGCCGAGCCATGATTTTTTTTTTTTTTTTTTTTTTTTTTTTGAGACAGAGTCTCACTCATTTGCCCTGGGTTGAGTGCCATGGTGTCATTGTTCACAGCAACCTCAAACTCCTGGGCTCAAGTGATCCTCAGCCTCCCAAGTAGCTGGGTCTAGAGACATCTACCATGACACCTGGCTATTGTTTTTAGAGATGGGGTCTCGCTCTTGCTCAGGTGATCCACCCTCCTTGGCCTCCCAGAGTGCTAGGATTATAGGTGTGAGCCACCGCGCCCGGCCAAAGGGCTACTTTTTCATAAATATATTTCTGTGTTTCTTTTCTATATTGCTGACAATAGATGATAGGAGTTTTTAAAAGCCTTCCGTACTTTAAAAATTATGAATGTTTTTTCTGAGCAGAATTGGCCTCTATTTTTGGTTTTAGTTGTTGCCTAAATTTGATCTAGATTCCTGGCTGGTGTTTATATTTATTGTCTGGTCCATGCAGTTTGCTATTATTCATACTTTACAATCTCTTCCTTTTTTTCTTTTTTCTTTTTTATTAAATCATAACTTTGTACATTGATGCATTTCTGGAGTTCAGGGTACTTTACAGTCTCTTTCTAAGCTGTCACAATGACTAATGGCAGTGGGACAAATCTTCTTAAAGTATAAATCATACCTAATAAGAATAATGCCAATGGAAATTCTCACCTAATGTGCACAACGCGAGGGTGTACAGCCCCCTGGGTGAAGGGCTCAACTGCAACTTGAACTTATCTTAGAAACAAAAACATTGTGACCTAAACATTTGTACCCTCATATCAGTCTGAAATTTAAAAAAAAAGAATAATGCCAATGGAATCATTTTTCTGGAAATATGTGTAAAGGTGAAACTAATCCTTGACACAGTCTTTCTTTTTTAAACCACAGACCCAGATGTAGCCTTCGTACCTCTCGGAATGACGGACTATTTAGTCATTGTGGAGGATGATGACTCCGCCATCATTCCTTGTCGCACGACTGACCCTGAGACTCCCGTCACCTTGCGTAACAGTGATGGGGTGGTACCTGCTTCCTATGACAGCAGACAGGGCTTTAATGGGACCTTCACTGTCGGGCCCTATGTCTGTGAGGCCACCGTCAATGGAAAGAAGTTCCAGACCATCCCGTTTAACGTTTATGCCTTAAAAGGTATTCATACCCTCTCTCTCTGCTTTGAATAAGAGTAACTGGCAAAATATTCAGATGCATGTAGATTTTTTTTTTTTTTTAAATCACCCTCCTGGTGTTAGAGATTCTGAATTCCAATTTCGGGATTCAGAACCCTACCTAGTACAATATCAGGCTGACCTCTGTGGCTATGTAATAATACTAAGCTTAAAATTACAGAAGGCTGCAGCTTGCTTACCTATGTAAGAGTTTGTGTTTCATTAATTGGTTTCAAAATACTATAAGGAATTCTTTCTTGCATAAGCTTCTTACTGCTTTGTTCACATTCCTGACTATAGCAGCCCTAAAAACAAACATAAGCCTGGGGTGGGGGGTGGTTGGATGCCTAGATTAATTTTAGTAATTTATGAAAAGTGATTTCAATTCAGAGGAAAGATTGCGGCTGTAGACTTCCTCCTTTGGTGCAGTGGTTAGTCTGAGTGGGGAGGCGTAGTACTCACTGGGGTCTGCAGATGTGTCTTGAGTGCTTAGTCTGTGTGGAGAGGCCGCAGCAGCAGCAGCTGCATTTTAAAGTCAGACACTGGCTTCTGTTGTGCCAGGCACTGTGCTAGGCTCCGGGAAAGTGCTGAGAATGACCCAGGAGCAGAGTGGAAGACAGAAATAAGAAATGATGGGACAGAAGCCAGGTGCCTAGATAGGGTGGATTGATCGAATGAATGACACCTGGGTCAAGGTGCTGGCAGGGAGCACAGCCATAACTGACCCAATGCTCCAGAGTGCAGACTTCTGTTTAATTGATTTTTACTATTATTATTACTTGGTGTTTTTGTTTTATAACTAAATGCCAAAGTGTACACCAGTGCAAAATGAAGATTTCTGAGAAGTTTGTCTTGATCAAACTAGTTTGCAGTTTATTTTTTAGGGTTTTTTAAAAAAAACAAATAAACCAACCTGACCTTATAAGCTCCTGGCTGTCTCCTGTGGGTTTTAGGCCCTTGTGTATGTTCTTTTTTCTCCTATGGGTTTTTAGGCCCTTGCACATGTTCTCTTTTTTAGCAACATCAGAACTGGATCTAGAAATGGAAGCTCTCAAAACCGTGTACAAGGCAGGAGAAACAATCGAGGTCACCTGTGCTGTCTTTAACAACGAGGTGGTTGACCTGAGGTGGACTTACCCTGGAGAAGTGGTAGGTGCCTGAGAAGTGGAGTGGGTGGGGCAGAGCACAGCAGGGCTCAGAGGGCCTGCACTTGACTCCCAGCTGCCACTGAGCTTTTCTCGACCTTAGCTCCCTCCTCTACAGTGCGCACATTTGACCAGATGGACTTTAAGGCTCCCTGATCAATGGGGTGGTTTGAAATGATAATAGCAAGGCCTTCAGAGTACACGAGGAGCGTGCACTGAGTCTTCTTTTTCAGAAGTCAGAAAGAAATGGGAAGGTTCTGTGGCCACAAAACCAACAAGTAAGAAAAGCAAAAGATGACTAGATTGTCTCCTTTGCTAGCTGCCGAGTAGTCCTTTATCCTCAGCTGTCAGGGGTCCCATGCCTTTGGGCTCGAAGCCTCAGGTGGCGTGGGCTGCCCACCCCTCTTCCTTCTCTGCTTGGTTGGCTCCCAGGACAGCACCACGTCTTCCTGCTCTGCCCCGACCTGCCTGGTCATGGCAGGGCTCACATTCAGTGAGCGGGCACCATGTAATCATTCAGTGAAACTTTGGTGCTGTCTCCAATCCCGAGCACTGTGCCAGAAGTTGGTCCATGTATGAAGGAGGGCCGGGGGAGGCGTGGAGAGGGGAAGGGGGGAGGAGAGCCACCAAGGCCACTGAGAGGTACACACTGGGTCTGGTGCACCATGGTAAGCGTGTAAGGGAACTAGGTTTAAGGGGCTGTGAACCCCATGCAGGAATGATTAACAGTGTTCAATACAGTGGCCTCATGGAGAACAAAATCTACATACATGCGTGTTTTTCCCCTTCCCTCCTTAACTTGTATTTCTGTTCCCCAGTCTTTTTGGCACTTGGTGGCTTTCTCTCTGTGCATTTCTCTGCCTCCCTTTATCCAGTTCTCTTCTTCGTGTGTTTACTGCGATTCTTCCTTTGTGCCGGGGGCATCTGACCTGAAGGTGGGCATTTTCCCCCACTGCCTTATAAACTTCACTCGTTGAAGAGACATCCATTCCCATCTGTGTACATCTTCCCTGAAATATGAAGTGATTTGAGTTTTCTGTTCATACTTGACTTGATGGCCTTTAATCCTTGAAATGTAAACACTTCTTTCCATTCATAATGGGAGACAGAGAAGTTTTTCTGAACCCAAGTACATGCTATTTGGCTCACAGATGTATAACCAAAATACTGTCTTATAAAATACATTTTTTTTTGAGAGAGAGAGAGCAACATAGATTAGTGGTTGCATTTTAAAAAAATTTTGGATTTTTAAAATATAATGCAGGTTTATTGCCAAAACTTTATAAAATATAGACATATAGAGGAAAAACTGTGGCCAGGCGCAGTGGCTCACATCTGTAATCCCAGCACTTTGGGAGGCCAAGGTGGGTGGATTGCCTGCACTTAGGAGTTCAAGACCAGCCTAAGCAAGAATGAGACCCCATCCATACTAAAAACAGAA
This sequence comes from Perodicticus potto, assembly GCA_963574655.1. Taxonomy (NCBI): domain Eukaryota; kingdom Metazoa; phylum Chordata; class Mammalia; order Primates; family Lorisidae; genus Perodicticus; species Perodicticus potto. Next base: position 38,277 of record CAUYRH010014135.1, read on the forward strand.
AAACTAGTCGGATGTGGTGGTGGGCACCTGTAGTCCCAACTATTTGGGAGGCTGAGGCAAGAGGATCACTTGATCCCAGGAGTTTGATGTTGCTGTGAGCTGTGATGCCACAGAATTCTACTCAGGGTGACAGAGTGAGACTCTGTCTCAAAAAAAAAAAAAAAAAAAATTAAATTAAATTAAATTAAAAAATATAGGAAAAAAAAAAACAGGAAAAAACATTTTCCTAAGTATCACTGTTAATATTTTAGGGAGATAAATCCTTTCAGTCCTTTTTATACATAGATCAGTGTTTAATAATTAACAGGTATTAGTGTTTAGACTGTACTTTCTTACACCCATTGAATCACAAACGCTTTACATGTGACATTAAATGTGCTTTTAAAACATGATTTTCTAAGGAGCTAGTTTTTTTTAGACTCGTATAGAGTGGTTTGGGGTTCACAGGAAAACTGAGCAGGAGGTACAGAGAGTGTCAGGTAGCCTCTGTCCTGACAGGTGCACAGTGCCTCTGCCACTGCCAATGTCCCCGCCATCCTGTAGTTACAACTTAGTGACATCATCACGGCGATGACGCTACACTAACACATCCTTTAGTGCTCCCTGCTAGGAACCGGCTTTTGACAAGTCGGTTTCCTTCCCCTTCTGCTGTAGAAAGGCAAAGGTGTCACGATGCTGGAGGAAATCAAAATCCCATCCATCAAGTTGGTGTACACGTTGACAGTCCCCAAGGCCACAGTGAAAGACAGCGGCGATTACGAATGTGCTGCTCGCCAGGCTACCAAGGAGGTGAAAGAAATGAAGAGAGTCACTATTTCTGTCCATGGTACGCCCCACTTTCTAAAATGTCAGCCGTCCACGCTGCTCGGGACCCATGTACGGTAATTATTATTTAATGGAAACTCTTCCCTGTACAGAGAAAGGGTTCATTGAGATCAAACCCACCTTCAGCCACTTGGAAGCCGTCAACCTGCATGAAGTGAAGCACTTCGTGGTGGACGTGCAGGCCTACCCTCCTCCCAGGATATCCTGGCTGAAGGACAACCTGACTCTGATTGAGAATCTCACGGAGATCACCACCGATGTGGAAAAGATTCAGGAAATAAGGTAAAGCGACATCCTTCCCAAGTAGGCCTCTTTTCAGGGTGTGTCCCTGCATAGACTGAGGTTTGTGGGGTCTTACAACCCAAACCAAAAGCCAGTCTGTAGAATATGGCAGTCTGAGTTAAGAGATGCTTGAAATTGAGTCCCTTTAATTATCACATTGTGATGTGGTAAAAGGTTCCTGGTAAGTATTTAATGATAAAATGAGAAGAAAGAAGAATTAAGAAGCTCTGTCCCCCAGTGGAAGATAGGTCACTGGGTTCAGCTAAGGGTAGAGAAAAAAAGTGCAGTTGGACCCAGTTGGACTGAATATATTTCTTATGTTCACCATCCATATCGCAAGTAGCCATGTATGAGGATTGTACTACAAGTAGCACATCTACACGAAGCAAAACATCGTTGACTTAATTTGGAACACATTTGCTCCATTTGGGGACTCCACAGGAAATGAGAGGAAGGCCTGGCCAGTTTGGGTCAGGGAATAATTCGGGATCTTGCCTTTTGATCAGAGTGGTTGATTGTTCTCTCTTAACTAGTGGTGGAGGTTTGGGTAAGTCACCCCTCAGCCTCAGGTTCCTCATCTACAATGTAGGATAAACAATATCTTACTTCTTTCAAAGCTAGGAATTGGATCTGATGATATCTTGAGGTCTCTTGCAGTTTTAAGCTTGATTTAGGACCCAAGAGTCAGAAGGTGCATCTTGAAGGGCCCTGAGTCTTTCTCAGAAGTCATCTCAGAGAGACAGAAGTCAGCCCTGAATTTCAAGCCTTTGGGAAAAGGGAGAACCGAACCTTTCTCGTCAGTTCACTTAACCTCAGGATTTGCTTTCTTCCTTCTGAACTAAATTCATGTGTACCTGAGAAGCAATGTCTGAGATATGGAATTTTACGACCTCCCCGGAACAGGGATGGCAAAACGAAGTGGGATACCGACTTGGAGGGCTTTCAGATGACACACCGCAGAGGTGCACAGCGAGGTGGTGGCTTCCCCTGGGCGCTTCCCACGAGGCTGCGGCAGAGAGGACAGGGTGATCTCCACACAGCCTGCACCTCAGACACGTGCCGGAGAGCTGTCTGCGGTGACGAAACAGGGTCACCAACGGAGTGGCTCTGACAAGCCACCTGTGACAGTGATTTGAGAATCCCTCAGCCCGTATAGTTTTAGTTCCTCTTTGGGGCAAGAGGATATAAGACGAACGTGCCGGATGGGGTATCTGGCTTCAAGGAGCTTAAAACTAGTGGATCCGCTGGTTTTCTTGGCTGACCAACAATGAACAGTGAAAGGCAGGGGCTCATTTGGCAAACCAGCAATCCCCCTGTGCTGAAGGGGACATAAGGAATAAGCCTGAAGCAGAGGATAAGCCACGCCAGCCTGCCCTTGTCACCTGTCCTGCAGCCCAGCGTTTGCAGAGTGCTTTTGTGCCTAGGAAAGCTTTCACATGTGTCATCTCATTGAATGACTCCTCAGAATGATTCTGTGCTGTGTGTATAGTTATCATGTTTTACACATAGGGAAACTGAGGCATGGAGAATTTTAATGAGAACACCGTGTTCTTCTTGTTCCACAACCAATGTGCTCCTTCATTCTGTTGGTTCCTCCACACTGCAGTGCTTTGTAAAGGACAACCAGATGGGCGAATGCTGCATTTATGCACACATGCACACGTGTGCACATAAGTCAAAGCCATTTGTAATACATGTGAACGGTCATGCAAAGCCATTTGCATTTATGCACAAAGCCATTTGTGTTTATGCACACACAGCAAAGCCATTTGTAATACATGTGAACGACCTTTTGGGGAAACTTTCCCTTGATAAAGTATGAAGAGGTGTATTTTTTATAACTTATTCCTTTGAATAAGTGATAGAATCCCATGCTTTAAAAACAAGCATACATAAAAAGGATGTGTTGTAAGAAGCCCCACTCTTACCCCATGTGTCCAGCACCTCTCTCTTCCCCGCAGGGAAATACCTTTGTTAGTTTCATTAAGTTCTTGGGAAACCTTTGCATTTCTTTTTTTTTTTTTTTTTTTTTTGAGACAGAGCCTCAAGCTGTTACCCTGGATAGAGTGCTGTGGCATCCCAGCTCACAGCAATCCCCAATTCCTGGGCTCAAGCGAGTCTCCTGCCTCTGCCTCCCAAGTAGCTGGGACTACAGGCGCCCGCCACAACGCCTGGCCATTTTTTGGTTGCAGCCGTCATTGTTGTTTGGCGGGCCCGGGGGCTGGATTCAAACCCGCCAGCTCAGGTGTACATGGCTGGCGCCTTAGCCCATTGAGCCACAGGCGCCGAGCCAACCTTTGCATTTCTTTAAGCAAATACAAGCAAGTAGGAATGTTATGTCCTGGGGACCTGTCCATATTTGATAGGGTTCCATCATCCAGTGGTGTTCCATTGTTTGGCTGAACTGCCTCAATGAGGGAAGGCAAGTATGTTTTTAGAAGGTAAACATCAAAGTTTTTTTTTTTTTTTAAGAATAGCTGGTAGGTTGTGTTTCTTTCCCATTCAGAAGTCAGGCTTTAGGAGAACTGATAGCTCTTGGGGATGGCCATTTCTCATCTGAAAAGGTCTGGTTTTCTCTCGTAAGAAACATGCCTATGATTCAGATGTTCAGCGCCCAGAAAGTATGTTGAGAATCCCAGGAAAGAGATGACACAGACAATAACAAAAGATGGTTTTTCTTTTTGCAAAATTAAAATTTAACTTAAGACTGTCATCGCCTAAATGATTGGAATTCATTTAGCTATCGTTGAAAGAAAACTCTTTTCTTTTAAGGTATCGAAGTAAGTTGAAGCTGATCCGTGCTAAGGAGGAAGACAGTGGCCATTATACCATTGTGGTTCAAAATGAAGATGATGTGAAGAGCTATACGTTCGAACTGTTAACTCAAGGTGTGTAAAGGCAGAAGGACGGCGATGCTAGCTCGGAGAATGAGTCAGGGCGTGTCTCCCAGAGGGAGCCTGGCACTCTGCTCGCACGTGGTGGAGGAGAAGCCACACTTAGAGGGTGAGGTAGGGACTGGAGCTGTCCCATGTTAGGGGTGGCTTTGTTGGACTCATGAATTCAGGTATTTCTGGGACATTCTGGGTTATTTGGGAGCATTCAGAGAATTCCCAGTTTCCCCCAGCTTGTTTCGCACCTGTTTCTCAATATGGCACCTCCAATTCTGAGATGAGGGAAGCGATTTCTTTGGTCCAGATGAGTTTGAATTGTCTTGGACGGTGTTGCTGAGCTTCCCTTGTAGACATTGTACAGTGGGCCCTACCGGAACGGAGTCCCCAGTCCATTTACATTCAGTTCAGCACTTATTCCCTGAGTCCCTACTGTGTGCCACGTACTGTCATAGGTAGGCTCTTCCGAGTCTGATAGCAAATCTGTGATACAGTATCAGCATATCTCTAACGTACTTGACCACGGATTAAAAAGAGATTATTAAAACCTAATAATATCCCACAGGTGCACGTTAGTGAATGCTATTTTAGGTTATACTTTAGCTGAATCCCAAGTTTTAATACACAGCAGTCCCTGAGTTACAAACATCCGCCCGACGTGCACCTCAGGGTTATGGGCGGGGCTGTTCCAGGTAATAGGGAAATGTACCTGTTCCAACTCACACGCAAATTCAAGTGAAGAACAAACGACAATCCATTTCATGTGTAACCCGGGGACACAAGCACTTCCTTGCCTTTCAAGCCAAATAATTGTAGGAATTTTTTGCTTTCTTCACTCCAGACTTAAAACATCACAGGCACAAATCCCCAAACACCAAAACTGTGACAATGATCTTAACCGAGTGGGTCTGTCTGAACTGGAGTGTGACCCACACAACTGGTTTCAGCCCCTCCAGGGCAGTTCTGGGGCCGAGGGGACAGGCTCTTACCTCATGTCTCTCTCATGGCACCTGCACTTTCTGGGAAGCGCTCTGCTCAGTGCCGGCTTCTTTCCGTGTCCTGCAGTTCCCGCGTCCATCCTGGACCTGGTTGATGACCACCACGGCTCCACAGGGGGACAGACTGTGAGGTGCATGGCTGAAGGCACACCCCTTCCTGATGTCGAGTGGCTGATTTGCAAGGATATTAAGAAGTATGGAAACCAGATGTTTGTTCTTCCTTTGTGGTCAGAATACTTCCTCCTTGACACAAAGGGCCCCAAATACCTTTTATTTCTTTTGTTGGCCTTTTTTGGATATTCGTGATTCTTATCTGGCCCAAGGTTCACATTTCTCCTACATTGCAAGGTGGGGTTCTGAACGTGGACCCCAGGCTCAGGGCTGTGTTCACAAACAGCTGGAGGAGAAGGTTCACGGCTCTCGCCAGACTCGGAAAGTGTCTCTAATCTGAAAAAAGATGAATGTTAAGAACCACTATCCTAAGAGAATTTTTACTACCCTGGCCCACATTTTTACCTCATTCCTTATTTGGGGAACATCCATGACAATAGTGCCCACGTGACGGCTTGCGCCTTCTCCTAGCTGCTGTTGGTGGGACTCAGCTCACCAGCTCCTCCTTCCCCCGTTCTAAACGGACACTTGGCTACATGTCCACACTGCCCCCCAAGAAGCCTCGTGTTTCTTCCTGAAGGCTGAGACTCCTGGCCCTGTCCTCTCCCAGAGCTGACGCGGGTGGGCTTGGGTGTTGACTCTGGAACCTAGGTCTAGTCGTAATGCCGCCCAGCGTTGCTCCAACATGAGTGACCTCAGGGGCTCTTGCCAGTGTGGGTGGCAAGGGAGGTGGGTGGACTCTAGGCCTTTTTGAAGGGGTGAGAAATTTGGATCCTTAAACCTGCTTGAAGTTGAGCCACTCCATTTGCTCAGAGGTTCAAGACCAAGGAAAGGTCACTAGTAAATTTACTAAACTTGTTTCTCTCTGCCTTCCTAACACTTAGCTTTGAGTAATTCAAGCACCAGTAGTTCCCTCCTGAGCATGTGCAAACACATCTTGATGTTAAGTTTGCACATCAAATAAGAAAGTCAGCCTGTAGTGCCCACCTGCAGAATGGCCCTGCTCACCTCCGTGACTCTCAGTAATTGACCATATGCTCAAGCCCTTCTTTTCTTTAGGTGTAACAATGAAACATCATGGACAGTCTTGGCCACCAATGTCTCCAACATGGTCACAGAGCTCCACCCCCACGACAGGAGCACAGTGGAGGGCCGTGTGACGTTCGCCAAGGTGGAAGAGACCATTGCAGTTCGATGCCTGGCCAAGAACCTCCTGGGGGCCGAGAGCCGAGAGCTCAAGCTGGTGGCACCCAGTGAGTCTCTCCACAACTGGATAGCTTGGCAGCCGAGCCCTGTCCTCTAGAACAGGACATTGAACCCCAGATAGGGTCCCGTAGGAATGAAGGCCCCAAGGCCATGAATGCTCTTAAGGGCATCTAGGTCTTACTTTCAGGTTCAGAGTTAAAACAGTACCTTACAGATGCCCTTTGGCAAATGTGTGGCTGATAATATAGCTCCCCAGTCTCTCTACTCTCAGTGTCCGCATGTGCATGGAGGTGGGGAAAAGGATCTTCTGCCTCATCATCTCCTTCCAACAAGAAGGAAGCCAAAAGCAGTATCAGCAAAATGCAATGTCTCAGGCCAGACATGGTGGCTCCCACCTGTAATCCTAGCACTCTGGGAGGTTGAGGTGGATAGATTGCTTGAGCTCAGGAGTTTGAGACCAGCCTGAATAAGAGTGAGACCCCATCTCTACTAAAAGTAGCAAAACTAGCCAGGCATCATGGCAGGTACTTGTAGTCCCAGCTATTTGGGAGGCTGAGGCAGGAGGATCGCTTGAGTTCAGGAATTTGAGGTTTCTTTGAGCTGCGACACTACCACACTCTAGCCTGGCAACAGAGTGAGGCTCTGTCTCCAAAAAAAAAATAAATAACAATAACCTTTCAAAATAACCTTTATAATCAAGGGTATGAAGTAGAAGTTTCTACATGGATGGACAGTAGCTCTGATCTCATTTAGCAATCTTTATTTTGCCTATTCAAACTCTGTCCAAAAGGTTACCTTTGGAGAAAGTTCTGTGCTTCCCTGACCGAATTTTGTTCCTTTCTCGTCTTGGGGAAGAATGGTCTTAGTGTCCTAGACGCAGATGTTTGAGAGATGGTGTCCTGTCCCTAGGAAGAGCCAGGCGGCCTTCACTTCCCACCAGCAGTGGGGGATCCCGGCGCAGACGCAGCCGCCCCGGCCTTCCTGCCCCTCTGCCTGTCTGTGAGGACGGTCCTCACCGTGCCACTCCCTCTCGTCCCCTAGCCTTGCGTTCTGAACTCACGGTGGCAGCCGCGGTTCTGGTGCTGTTGGTGATTGTGATCATCTCACTCATCGTTCTCGTCGTCATTTGGAAGCAGGTGGGTATTTTCTCGAAGAACTAAAAGTCTTTACAGGCAGTAAGGACAGGAATAGCCACCTCATTCAGTATTGACACAGATGAAGAGCCTGGCCGTCACATGTGGCCCCAGTGTTGTTGGACCCTACGGTGTGCCCAGCCACTTCGCTGCTGTGGTGGCGCTTTGGTGCGTTGGGACTTTGGTAATTCACTAGTTACCTGTCCCGGTCATTTATAGAAACCGAGGTATGAAATTCGCTGGAGAGTCATTGAGTCAATCAGCCCTGATGGACATGAATACATTTATGTGGACCCGATGCAGCTGCCTTATGACTCGAGATGGGAGTTTCCAAGAGATGGACTCGTGCTTGGTAAGCGCTGGGGGCTGGTCTCCCAGGACTCCGTTCCCACTCGCGGGCAGCTTTGCCATTTGCAGGCGTCTGGTAGGATAGAGGAGCTGAGCTTGTGCTTAGTGAGAGCGAGGCAGGAGATACTTGCTTTCGGAAATATATTTCTGTCTTGACAATAAGTTAATGGGATTGCTGCAATGATTTTTTTTTTAAATCTCATTCCATAACAAATTATGGTTAAAGAAAATTTTACAAAAGGAGAAGAGAATGTGAAGGGGCCCGGCAACTATACTCACCAAAATAGCTTTGCTTTGGAAATGACACAAATTGAAAGTGAGATGAATCTCCGTGACTGAGAAGGAGCAGATGAGAAATGAATGAGCGCGTTCGGGTGCAACACACTCCGAGGCCCCTTGTGATACTGCCTTATATATGATTGCAGTGTGGAATGTAAAAATATAGGTATGTTTTAAAGCAAAATATGTAAAAATAAGCAAGCCAACTTATCACAAGCTTGGTCTGAGACCAAGTATAGGAAGCTTTAGTCCAAGACAGTTTTTTTTTTTTAAATCACATTTGGAATGAATGAAAACAAGACTACAGCAAACGAACGAGGCAGAGGTTACGTCCTGAGGAACGTTCTAATGGCGCGTGCCGCTTAGAAAAATGCCAGACCCATGTTAATCGCCCACCTGTGTCTTCCCAGAGTGCACAGCAGCGTAGGTCTTCTCAGAGGGTCACTTACACCGAAATGCGAGGGGCCCGAGCTGGCCCCAGTTTCAAGGACTAGCAGCTAAGCTTTCTTCATGTTATTCTCCCCCTTCCTCAGAAAGGGACAAGAAGCTTCAGGAAGTTAAAAAGTAATAAAATTTGGGGCAAAGGGCACAGTACCTAATGTGCCAAGAGGCGTTTTGTGGTCTCTGTTACTGGCTACTGCTGGGTGGCTGGTGAAGCAGCCCCTTCCCAGGGACACTTCACCAACATGGGCAGGCGGTCAGAGGCATGTGGGCTAACAGTCTTTTATGAGCCGAGGCTTTACCTGGGGACGCTGATACCCTGGGAAAGGTCCTCTTAGACTATGAGCTCCCTAGGCTAGGGAGCCTTCTGTGTCCCCTGACATGAAGCAAAGTGCTGTGACTCCGGATGTGTCCCCTGACATGAAGCAAAGCGCTGTGACTCCGGATGTGTTTACCTTTGCCATGGTGGCCTTCCTGACAAACGGCAGCATTGCGTCCAGCCTGAAGTTTTTACTTAATCCCTCCTTGGAATCAGTGATATTTTGAATACTGAAGTATTTCCAGTGGTTAAGGATTTATTGATGCAGAAGATGTCCCTGTTTGCATGTGGGGAAACAGAAGGGCAGAAAAGCAGGGATTTGGGTGACAGCCACAGACAGCCAGCGTAGAGGCGCCCGGGGCAGGGCCGTAGACAGTGCTCACACCAGGGAGGCTGCCCCCCTTCCCCCGGCTGTGCTTTCCTTTCCTTGCAAATGTTATTTGACAAAAGCAATTCCGCTAATTTCCTTCCCTGTGGGCTCCATTCTGCTTTGACTTGGAGGAATCATTATGCTTACTCAGTGGGGGAAAAACATCCACCCAGCTGTGCACCCACTGAGAGCTGGCCTGGCGTGGGGAACAGAGTAGAGAGGATGCCTGGAGTTCCCTGTGGCGAGGGTTCTGGCTGTTTGTCCACAGGTCGCGTCTTGGGATCTGGAGCATTTGGGAAAGTGGTGGAGGGAACAGCCTACGGATTAAGCCGGTCTCAGCCCGTCATGAAGGTAGCGGTGAAGATGCTGAAACGTAAGTGTTCCTTCCGGGGCAGGGTTTGAACACGGATATGGAGGGAGTTGCTGAAAACCACCCAGCTGGGGAGCAGCAGGTGCAGGACGAGGTCTTGGTTCTTTCCACTCCAGGCTTTGCGGCATTTAGACCAGGCCTGTTGCTCATGTGGTAGAAAATCAAGAGTTATTATTTCTGGTGACTTCTTTTTTTTTTTTCCTTCCAGTTTTTGGCCAGGGTTGGGTTTGAACTCCCCACCTCCAGTATGTGGGGCCGGCGCCCTTCTCCTTTAAGCCACAGGCGCCGCCCTCTGGTGACTTCTTTCTACCAGAAGGACTAGGGATTAGTTAGTTACCAGAGTTGAGACTGAGTCACTCTCAGTTTCTCTTTTAGACTCTTGGTAAATGAAACTTCAGATATCCAGACTCGGAATCAGTTGTGCCCTTGGCTTTTTCCGAGAGCGAGAAGTAGGTAGCTCAGTTGAACTGACATGTGATTTATTTCTTCAACAGCCACGGCCAGATCCAGTGAAAAACAAGCTCTCATGTCTGAACTGAAGATAATGACTCACCTGGGGCCACATTTAAACATCGTGAACTTGCTGGGAGCCTGCACCAAGTCAGGTGAGCTCCTTGCCGAGCACCTGCGGCTTTGAGAACCATCGGTCCAAGGTCAAGTCCTCTGCTCTGCAGCCCGGATATGCCGGGAACACAAGTCCCTTCAATGGAGTTGACTTGTTTCATTGAATTGATGGAAATTCATTGTTTTTGAGCTAAATCTCTTGCTAGTCCAAACATAGCAATTCATGGCTTTTCTGTTCTTCTTTTTTTTTTTTTTTGAGACAGAGCCTCAAGCTGTCACCCTGTATAGAGTGCTGTGGCATCACAGCTCACAGCAACCTCCAATTCCTGGGCTCAAGGGAGTCTCTTGCCTCTGTCTCCCAACTAGCTGGGACTACAGGCACCCGCCACAATGCCCAGCCATTTTTTGGCAGGCCTGGGCGGGATTCGGACCTGCCAGCTCAGGTGTACATGGCTAGCGCCTTAGCCCGTTGAGCCACAGGCGCCGAGCCGGCTTTTCTGTTCTTCATTTTCATCCGCTTCTCCTGTGGGTTCTGTTCCCCACAGGCCCCATTTACATCATCACGGAGTACTGCTTCTACGGGGATCTGGTCAACTATCTGCACAAGAATAGGGACAGCTTCCTGAGCCACCACCCGGAGAAGCCCAAGAAGGACCTAGACATTTTTGGGTTGAACCCCGCTGACGAAAGCACACGGAGGTGGGTGTGTGTATCACTGACTTACGAGTGGGGAGGCCGGCGTCCTCATGGATCCCAGGTCTGCCTGAGACAGTAAGACAGAGGGGCACAGTGCCCTGCCCAGTCATCCTGTCACTGTTCTGAGAGACATGACGTCTGCAGGTGTCATGTGGAAGGTGATAGGTCTGAATGAGAGAAGGTATGGGAGTCATTCGGGGAGCCGCTGAGGACCTGTGAAGTGCAGCTCTGGCTAGGGACGCCTGAGTTCTTGGGCCTTGTAAGAAACCGCCCACACATCCGCAGACTTGCGACATGGTCCTCACCACCCCTGGACTGTAACTCCAGTCACTGAGAGTGACCCTGCAGTGACCTGCGAGTGGCCACTAATATCTCTGAAGATACAAAGTTCTCTTTCTTTTAGAATATAAAAGTATGAGTTTATTTTATATTTGAGAAAGGGAAGAGAGAGGGGGAAGAGATAAGAAAGAGAGAAGAGAGCAGGGAGCAGGGAGCGAGCGAGGGAAGGTGGGATGGGGGAGAAAGAGTGAGAGAATGGTACCACCCCAAAGAAAGAAAGGAAGAATGCCAGTCCGTAGACACAAAATTCTATAAGATTAGGATGAGAAGTGAATTTACTTTATATTAAGTTACTTGATGGACACCAAATGGATGCTAAATTTATTGAGTAGCAGGAATTTTTCTGCCCAACCCCCATTGGCCACATGGCCCAGGTTCATGGCTCATGAGTTGAACAAGAAAGAAAGAATAATAACAGACTTCGTATAATGAATTTTTTGAATTTGAAACGTGATAGACTTAGAGGATTTTGTAAGTCTATGGAAGCATAGTCCCATCGTCTGTGATGTGGCTATTCAGGATGTCTGTGTTCCTGCAAAGATGCGTAGAGGGCTGGCACTGAAAACAGATGAGTCCTAACCATCATGGCCACGGCTATCTGTGGAGCCCTTTACCTGCGCCAGGTACCATCCCAAATATCCCCCCGAGTCTGTGAAAGAGATTCATTCTGCATCTTCAGAAAATGCTTCCTGGACTCCCAGACTGAGTTGTTTTCATCCTCCTTCACAGAATGTCTGAGCTGATTTAATTATTTAGTGCTCATGTCCCTACTAGACCCCACCCCATGAAGAGATGGTTGGCCTTGCTGTTGCTCACTGGGCAGCCCCAGGCCCGGCACAGGTGCCGGGCACATTGTGGGCAGCCCCCAAACCACCACGGCTGAACACTGGGTGATCACCACAGCAGGGCACCCTGGGTAAGGCTTCTTTTTCTGTTTTTGCAGCTATGTTATTTTATCTTTTGAAAACAATGGTGACTACATGGACATGAAGCAAGCCGACGCCACACAATATGTTCCTATGCTGGAAAGGAAAGAGGTTCCTAAATACTCGGACATCCAGAGGTCACTGTATGATCGTCCAGCCTCATACAAGAAGAAATCCATGTTAGGTAAAAGCGTCTGTACTCGCTCTGGATACTGCGGTCCTACCGTGGTTTAACTTAAAATATTGGCTCGGTGCCTGTGGGTCAACAGGCTAAGGCGTCAGCCACGTACACCTGAGCTGGTGGGTTCGAATCCAGCCCGGGCCCACCAAACGACAATGACGGCTGCAACCAAAAAATGGCCGGGCGTTGTGGTGGGCGCCTGTAGTCCCAGCTACTTGGGAGGCGGAGGCAGGAGACTCGCTTGAGCCCAGAAATTGGAGGTTGCTGTGAGCTGTGATGTCACAGCACTCTCT
>CAUYRH010014137.1:0-21070 GCA_963574655.1 Perodicticus potto
AAATAGCTGGGCGTTGTGGCGCGCACCTATAGTCCCAGCTACTTGGGAGACTGAGGCAAGAGAATCACCTAAGCCTAGGAGTTGGAGGTTGCTGTGAGCTGTGTGACGCCATGGCACTCTACCGAGAGCGATAAAGTGAGACTCTGTCTCTACAAAAAAATAAATAAATAAATAAATAATAATAATAATTTGAGTTGGGTATCTATGACTTTACAAACAAACATCTAATTAAGATAGCCTATAGTTTTATATTGTTATAACGAAATGATTGTTTAATTATCATTTATGTAATAAGATTATTCTTTATGATTATTTGCTAAATTTTCATCACTCCAGCTAGATTATAAACTCCATGCAAGTAGGGATTGTGTCTACCTTGTTTATTGTTTTCTGCTCCTATCTCTAGAATAAGGTCTGGCTCATGGTAAGTACCCCAAATGAGTCAAAAGTTGAACCAATTTTTAAAAAATATCAAAATTCTTGGAAAAGTGTGCAAGTAACAGTGAAGGTAAATTCCCTTTTAAATTTTTTGGGTAATAATTTAGCTCAATATTCAGTATGGAAAATAGTACCTAAAACAAAGTATTCATCTATGACTAGATTTTCTGAGCAAAGCAAATGGTTTGAGTCTTATTTTCAATAAGAGAGAACAATCTCATTTAAAAAGATACAAATGAACTTTTAAAATTATTATGAGAGTTCATTATGCAGTATCTACATTTTAAAAAAATATGTTTTCCTAATATATTTTGAAATGTCAATAAAAAATGTGCAATCTCTGGTATTGTTTGTTTTCCTTACATGTTTAGATATTTTGCTATACAAAAATAGATACATAAGATTGCATTTATCCCTTAATCCTTATTTAAAGTAGTCACATGAATAGCGATTTTTTTCTTTATTTATTGTCTTTTGTTTGTATTTTTGGGATTCATTGAGGGTACAAAGAATTATGTTACATGGATTGCATTTGTTAGATAAAGTCCCACTTATAATTGTTTCCTGCATGCAAGAGGTGTGCCATACACTGTGACCCCCATACCTTTTCTTCCTCCCCTCTTCCCACTTACTCATCCTCCTACCTCCACCCTTGTAATAGCTCATCTACTGCCTTCATATTAGAATTGAGTACATTGGATTCTTGCTTCTCTGTTCTTATGATGCTTTACTAAGAATAATGTGTTCCACCTTCATTCATGTTAATACAAAAGATGTAAAGTCTCCTTCCTTGTTAGTGGCTGAATAATATTCCATGTTATACATATGCCACATCTTGTTAATCCATTCCTGAGTTGGTGGGCATTTAGGCTGTTTCCACATTTTGACAATTATAAATTGAGCTGCGAAAAATAATCTAGTGCAAGTGTTCTTATGGTAAAAGGATTTTTTTCTTCTAGGTAGATGTCCTGGAAGGGGATTGGAGGATCAAATGAGAGGTCCAGCTTGTGTTCTTTAAGGGTTCTCTATACTTCCTTCCAAAAAGGTTGTATTAGTTTGCAGTCCCACCAGAAGTATAAAAGTGTTCCCTTCTCTCCACATACATGAAAGCAACTGCAGTTTTAGATTTTGTGATATGGGCCATTCTCCCTGGTGTTAGATAATATATCAGGGTGGTTTTGATTTGCATTTCTCTAATAATTAGGGACAATGAGCATTTTTACATGTTTGTTAGCCATTCATCTGTCTTCTTTAGAGAAAGTTCTATTCATCTCTCTGTCCCAGTGATTCATGGAATTGTTCAGTCTATCTTCATTGATTAATTTGAGTTCTCTATAGATCCTTATGTACCAGTCTTTTATCTTATTTATAATATGCAAATATATTTTTCTATTCTGAAGGTTGTCTCTTTGCTTTGGTTGTTGTTTCCTTAGCTATACAGAAACTTTTCAGTTTAATGAAGTCCCATTTGTTTATTGTTGTTATTGTTGTTGCAATTTCCATGCAAGTCTTCTTCATAAAATCATTCCCCAGGCCAATATCTTTCCCCCACACTTTCTTGGAGGATTTTTATTGTTTTGTGTCTTAGATTTAAATCTTTTATCCAGCTTGAATTAATTTTTGTAAGTTGTGAGAGGGACAGGTCAAGTATTAACTTTTTGCATGTGGATATACAGTTCTCCCAGCACCATTTATTGAATAGGAATTCTTTTCCCCAGTGCATTTTCTTCTTGGGATTATCAAAAATCAGGTGGTTGAAAGATGTTATTTTCGTCTCATGGTTTTCTACTTGGTTCCAAATGTCAGTACCTCTGTTTTTGTGCCAATACCATGTTGTTTTGATCACAATGACCTTGTAGTATAGCCTAAAGTCTGGTATGGTGATACCCCCAGATTTGTTTTTATTACTAAGAATTGCGTTGGCTATACAGGGTTTCTCCTGGTTCTATACAAAATGAAGAACTGTTTTGTCCAAATCTTGAAATTATGATGATGGTATTTAAATGGGGATTGAATTTAACCTGTAGATTGCTTTGGGTAGTATAGACATTTGCTCAATGATTTTTATTCCCAGTCATGAGCATGGTATATTCTTCCATGTGTTAATACCTTCCACTATTTCTTTTCTTAAGGTTTTATAATTTTCTTTGTAAAGGTCCTTCACCTCTTTTGTTATGTATATTCCTAAGTATTACATTTTTTGAAGCTATTGTGAAGCAAATTGTGTCCTTGATTAGCTTCTCATCTTCGGTGTTATTGGCATATACAAAGGCTACTGATTTGTGGACATTGATTTTATATCCTGAGACATTGCAGTATTTTTTGATCATTTCCAGGAGTCTTGTGGTTGAATCTTTGGGGTTCTCTAAGTGTAAGATCATATGATCAGGGAAGAATAAGATTTTACCTCCTCTATGCCTATTTGGATGCCCTTTGTTTCTTTCTCTTGCCCCATTTTGTTGGCTAGAAGTTCCATCACTGTATTGAACAGTAGTGGCAATAGAGGACACCCTTGTCTGGATCCAGTTTTAAAACTTTCAGTTGTAAACTGAAACTGAAACTCCATTCAATATATTAGCTGTGGGTTTGTTGTAGATGGCTTCAATCAGCTTAAGAAATGTGCCACCTATGCCTATAATCTTAAGTGTTCTAATTAGGAATTGATGATGAATTTTATTGAATGCCTTTTCTGTATCTATTGAGAGAATCATATGATCTTTGTTTTTGCTGCTGTTGATATGACGAATTACGAATCATATGGTCTTTGTTTCCTCTTATGTTTTTGCTGCTATTGATATGACAAATTACAAATTATATGGTCTTTGTTTTTGCTGCTGTTGATATGACGAACTTGCATATGTTAAACTAGGCTTGCATCCCTGGAATGAAACCTACTTGATTGTGATGAATGATTTTTTTTAATGGGTAGCTGTAATCTATTCGCTAAGATTTTATTGAGAAATTTTGCATTTATATTCATTATTAAAATTGGTCTAAAATTCTCCTTTTTGGTTGGATCTTTTCCTGGTTTTGGTATCAGAGTGATGTTTGCTATGTAGAATGTGTTGCAGAAGATTCCTTCCTTCTCAATTTTCTGGAATAATTTCTGGAGTATGGGTAGAAGTTCTTCTTTGAAGGTTTAGTAGAATTCTGATGTCAAGTCATTTGAACCAGGGCTTTTTTGTGGGGGGGGGGGTTATTGTTTCTTCAATCTTAGTTCTTGAAATCAGTCTGATTAAGACATTTGTTTCTTCTTGATTGAGTTTAGAAAGAGGGTTGGATTCTAGGTATTAATTCAATTCCTCCACATTGTCATATTTCTGGGCACAGAGCATCTTGTAGTACTTAGAGATGATCTCTTGTATCTCTGTGGAATCTGTTATTTTCTTTTTAATGTTTCTGATTGAGATTATTAGAGATTTTACTTTTTTGTTTCTAGTTAATCTGTCCAAAAGTTTATCAATGTATTTACTTTTTTTAAAAAACAACTTTTTGTTTCATTAATTTTCTGAATGATTCTTTTGTTTTTAATTTCATTAATCTCTGATTTAATTTGGGTTATTTCTTTTCTTCTTCTGGGTTTGGGATTATATTGTTCTTCTTTTTCCAATTCCATAAGATGGTTCATGAGTGTGTTGATGTGCTCTCTTTCAGTTTTTTGAATGTAGGCATCTAATATGACAAATTTCCCTCTTAACTTTGCTTCTGCTGTATCCCATAGGTTTCGGTAACTTGTGTCTTCATTGTTGCTATGTCTGAAGAATTTTAAGATTTCCTCTTTTATCTCTTCCTGAACCCAACTATCATTCAACATAAAGTTGTTTAATTTCCAAGTCTTTGTGTGGAGAGGAATATTTTTGTTGGAATTGAGTCCCACATTTATTGCTTGTGGTCTGAGAAAACATATAAGTCATAATTTCTATATTGTAAGTTATAATTTCTATTCTTTTAATTTTGCTGAGGTTTGATTTGTATCCTAGGATGTGGTCAACTTTGTAATACATACCATGGGCTAATGAGACAAATGTATATTCTTTAGTTTCAGGATGGTGTGTTCTGTATTTGTCTATTAATCTCATTTCTTCTAAGGTCACATTTAAGTCCATTGTATCTTAGTCTAGTTTCTATTTAAAGGATTGAAGGGGCACTGTCCCCTGCATCCTTGTAAGGTGAATCTGTCTCATTTGTACTCCTTGAGGTCTGAGGCCCTGAGAAGGAATATTTCTAGCACTTGGGTTAGATTGGAGTTTTGGGGGATATTTTCCCCCAGCTCACAAAGTGGCCTTGCTGAAAAATGTAGGCAATGACACTCTAAAGGAAGGAATGTGCCCAAGTCGCAGCTGGGGAATAATCACCTGCCTGTGGCAGTGGGCCATTGCACTTTGTTCCCTACTTCAATTTATACAATAACTTTCAGTTAATCATATAGGAAAGAGAAGTAGGCAAAGAGAACAGACAACCCTGAATTTTGGTGGTTTATTGCCATTGTTATCTCTAAAGGGGATATTCTTAGTTTAGAAAGGTGTGTACATTCTTTGCTGTATTAACGCAAACAAGGAATGTTTATGGCAGATTTTGTTACCTTTTGTGTTCTTTATTCTTGGATATTGTTATCTGATGATTTGTGGTATATAAGAATCTTAATAAAGATGGGTAGTTGCTGAATGCCTGAGCAAGCATCAGCCATTCCCTTTTCAAATCAATCTTTTCGTCTGCGGCGCTTCCTCTGCATCACAACTAAGTAGGTTAGTGGACAGCAACAAGGATCTATCCTGTTCTGTCAGAGAGATGTTGAAGTCCCCAACTTTTATGGTGTTATGGGATATCATATTGCTGAGACCCATCAATGTCTGTTTAATAAATCTGGAAGCATTTAAGTTGGATGCATAAATATTTAAAATTGAAATGTCTTCTTGTTGTATTGTTCCTTTGACCAGTAAAAAGTGTCCATCTTTGTATTTCTTAACTTCAGTTGCTTTAAGTCTGCTTGTATATTAAAATAAGATTATAATCTCTCCTTTCATCTGATCTCTATTTGCTTGAAATACTGTTTTCAATACCTTCACCCTGAGTTTTGACTTGTTCTTCAAGGCTAGGTATGTCTCCTGGAGACAGCATATGGATAGCTTGTGCATTTTTTAACCAATCAGCCAACCTGGGCCTGTTCAGTGGTGAGTTCAGTCCATTGACGTTTATTGAGAGAATTGATAAGTGTGGTGGTGTTCTATTTATCTTATTTTATAAAAGTCCGTTGTGGAGTTGTATCCTTTGTGCCATTGTGGAAGCTAAGTTTTGACCTTTAGCTTCTGGGTGCTTACTTTGCACGTGGTCCATTGTGATAGTCAGTGTTGAGAATAGGTGTAAGTATTTCCTGTAGAGCTGGTCTTGTGATGAATTTTCTCAGTGATTGTGTATCTGTAAAAGATTTGACTTCAACAATTTTGAAGCTTAGTTTAGCAGGATAGAGTCTGGGCTGAAAATGTTTTTTTTTAAGAATTTTCAAGGTGAATGATCATGGTCTTCTGGCTTGGAAGGTTTCAGTTGAAAAGTCTGTTGCCATTCTGATGGCTCTCTCTGTAAGTCAGTTGGTGCTTACTCCTGGCTTCCTGCAAATTTTTTTCTTTCATCTTTATTTTGGACAAGTTCATCACAACGTGTCTTGGAGAGGCTCTGTTTGAGTTGAGATGACCCAGGAGTTGATATCCATCTGAAAGGAGTGTGTTAGTAAAACTTGGGAAGTTTCATTTATGATAGTCTCCAGTAGGGTTTTCATTCCTTTGAGAAAATCTCCTTCCTTTTCAGGAATCCCATTATTCATATATTTGAATGCTTCATGGTGTCTCATTTTTCTCTAAGCTCCTATTCTGCTTTCTCTCTTCCTTTGTGCTGTTTGACTACCTGGGTTAATTCAAAAACTTTAACCTCTCTGAGGTTCTTTGATATCAATAGTATAATCTATTTTTGATACTTTCTACTGCATATTTACATTCTCTGATTGTCTCCTTCATTTCCTTAAGCTCTGTCATATCTTGTCTATATTGTATATATCTCTCATCTGACTTTTGGTTCTGTCTGTGCATTTTCTCATCCATTCCTTTCATTGTCTTTATCATCTGTACTTTAAATTCCCTTTCTGTCAACACCATTAATTCTTTATAGGTGGAGTCTTTTTCAGTAGCTTCTTCATGGCCCCTTGGGGAAGTTCCTCTGTTTTGGCTTTTCATGTTGCCCAAATTTTTCTTTTGGTTCCTCCTCATGTGTTCTTTCTTCTTGTTCACCTCCTTGTTCTCCTTTTTCCTTTGCACTTCCTCCTTTGCTTTAAATTATCTTGTCTCAGAGCATAGGTCTTAAACTAGCTTTAGCCTGAACAAAGCCAAATAAATAGAAGTCCTTGCTCTTGATGACAATGTGTTGCAGTATGTCTCCAGGACACCAGGTGATGCTGTGGGGTTTTTAGGAGACAGAGAGCACAGCCAGCATCCTCTATGGTCCTTATTCTAAACTTAGTTGCAGTTGGTGATTTCCTGATTATTTCCTCTGCATTCAGACCCTTATCAGTTGGGATATTAAAGCTCACAAGAATCCTTCAGGGGCAGGTCTTATAGTGTCCTCTGACTCCAGTTCCCATGAGGTATAGGAGACCCTCAGCCTATCCCAAGATTGGAGTTCTGATCCTGGCAAGCCAAATTAAAACAATCATGCATTAGGTTCCTGCTAAAACCTTCTCATGACCTTTTCACAATGGCAGCCTCCTGGTCTCTGAGACTTTCTGAGTATGGCTGCCTAGCCACCCACCAAAATTGTAGCAAATCCACTCCAACTGGCCTTCAAATCTGTTTTCTGTACACTATTCAAGTCTGCCTACTCTTCTAAGCTTTCCACTCACTGAAAAGCTTCCCTCAACAACTGAAAACTCTGTAAAGGCTTCCTCTCATCCTGGACCTCTATGGGGGACCAGCTAATCACTTGCCTAATTAATCAGATTTCCATCACTCTGGGTCAGCTCACCACCTCCTCTCTGTGCTTTATGAGCAATAGCTGTAGATAAAGTCCCTGTTCCAGGCCTGTTTGGGTTTTCTCTTTTTCCCCAGTCATTCTAAAGAGAGCTCAGCTGAGCAATTCTTTTGGTCAGCCATCTTGGAATGGCAATTTTTTTTTTCAAGTATATATTCAAGTTATACACACATTTGGTTTATTTTTTTTAACTTGTTAATTTTCTCAATGGATATAAGTGCTATATTGTATGGAGGAGATTTTTCAGAGTTCATTTTAAATTAACTAGTTCTAAACCTATGCCTATTGTGGGAGGGTGGGAGAAGGCGATTATAAAAGATATCCGACAAAGATGCTTCAGAAAGATCACTGTGCAATTTGTTTGCTACCTTTTTTCCTTTTCAAAATATAATTATAAATTCTCCCTGGCTGGTCTTTTAGTCCTTGAATGAATTTTAATAATGTAAGTCTTTTTATCAGATTATTCTTTGTGCTCCCCACCACCTGCTATGATAAAACTGTAGATTAGAACAAAGGCTTATTACCAAAATACAATGCCAGCCTTGGTATCACTAGAATTTTACAACTTTTATAATATATAGCAGTTTACTTGAGGTTGCATGCAGAATTTATTTCCTTATTAAATTAAAAGCAAATGCAAGTATATAATTTTATGGCATGGAGATGAATCCAAGCACGGGGAGGAGTTCTTCTACAGAGAACACAGAAATGGTAATTAAAAAATTGTTGTTATCAATAGAACTTCTGAATTTTACATTTTCTCTTAATGTTGCTATATTTGTCATTCAAAGAATGGCCCTCTAAGCCTAGGCTATGAAAGCTCAAATGTACTCTAATGCATTGGGAGAACTATGCTTCTCCCCTGCCTATAAGTTTAGGCCAATTACTTACTTCAGTATTTGTTTTGTCATTTGTTTGCTATGCTCACCCCTTAGAAATTTTACAAGGTTCACATAAGAAATCCCATTGTAAAGTTTCAGTTATATAAAGACTAACACATTATCATTTTTGTTGTTTCTGAATGTTCAGATCACCTCATGGGTGATTGGCTGTTGTCCATTGCCTTTCTAGTTGATATGCAGTAGCTGAGAAGTTGTTCAACCAACTATTTAATAAATAATTTTAAGTCCTCAAAACTGGAACAGCATCAGTTTGGTAAATTCTCATCAATGTGGAAAGAGAATCATGCTTAACCAATTTACCTGAGTTCCTATTATTTAAAGGAAAACAAGTACTATTTTAGTTTATTTTTATTTGTATAAATGTAAGGGTATAAGTAGTATTTTGTTTCATAGATATATTGCATAGTGATAAAGGCTGAGCTTTTGGTGCAACCATCACTCAAATAATGTACTCATTAAGTAATTCCTCATCCTTCACCCCCCTTCCACTTTCCCAGCTTTCAGAGTTTCCAATTATTTTGCATGCTATGTTCATGCCTATACTTTATTTAGTCCCTAAGTATATGCAATGTTTTACTTCTTATTTCCAAGTTGTTTCACTTAAGGCAGTGGCCTCCAGTTCCATCCATGTTCCTGAGATGTACATGATTCCTTTCTTTTTAATGGCTGATTAGTATTCCATTGTATGTATGTGTATATACACAACATTTTGGAAGTACTAATTTTTGTTGTTGAACTGAGATATTTATTTTGTAATTTTTTTTCTCACACTTAAAGACAGTTATTTTTATCCCCATTTTACAGTTGAGGAGTTTAAATTCAAAAGTTAAGAAACATGCCAAAGGTCACATGTGGGAGAACCCAGGTTTAATCATATTCAGCAAATCCAAACCCAGTGATTCTTATGTCATGCAGCACCTACCGTTTCTCATAGCACTAATGCTCGCTGTCCACACAAAATGTCTTCATCATAATAAAGATGAGCACTCCAAGACTTTTTAGGGAAGATACAAATCTTTTAATGAACAAAAATAGCAAAAATACCGAGTTTTAAAATGCTATGAACTAATGTTCATTATCTCACTTTCTCCAAATAATTCTGTGTGGTATGAGAAAATGATATGTAAAAAAATTAAGAAATTTACATAAAGTCTTTTAAGCCAATGCATAGTCACAACTCAAAGCCCGAAATGCCAGCCATGCTCATAAGTGGTTGTGTGTATCTGACTCATTTATACAATCCATTCATGTTAGAAAATCTTTCATTAAAGTTTCTTTTCATTGCCTCTTATCATTCTGCATTATTGTTTTTTCCTGAACAAATAAAAAAGAATAAAGAATGTCTTTCTAAAATGTCTAACTGATCACTCACAAACAAAAAATTGCACAACAACCCTTCTCTCTCTTAATAGACTATGCTTGCATGGGATTTGGGCCATATAACTTAGTACAACATTTTACTGAATTGATGTATACTGTATTCATATTGATAAGGTTTTTCTTCATATTAAATATATTGAGACGTAGAAATTCCAAAGAAAAATTTTGAATACATAATGAAAATAAAGTGTTTATTGATTCTGGGGTTAGATAGCCAAAATATATGCTTAAATATTTATATACAGGTTGATCCTCACATAATTAATAAATAAAATAATAGATCTCATTATCCTACTAATTAAAATTAAAAGTTATGTTATTTGTTGTAATCTAACTTCTAATGTTTTATTTTATTTTGTGTATGCTCTCTATAGTTCATGTTTTTATTGACCACAACTTTTATTACTGCCCTTTCATTTAAATTTGCTCATTTTCTTCAAAAAGGTTTAGATTTAATTCATTTCCAGTGATTTTGTCACTAGAAATAGAGAATAAAAGTAATATAATCTGATTTAAAATAAGATAATTTTTATAAATCTGGCTATTTTTATTGTTAGAGGATAATTATGAGATTTAAAAACTATAAATTTAAATAAAAAGCTTATAAGTAGATCACAGCTAACTTCAACAATCTTTCTTTGAAACTACTTGCCACTTCTTAGTATGTGTTTGATGTATTTTCTTTACTCACAAACAGATTTCTATATGCCCTTTGCAATATAAATAAAAACTATTTTCTAATTTATTAATAAAACCTGTGTGGACATTGGATCTTACCTAATTCCACTGGAAAAGATAATTACAAGTCACCCTCACTTAGGGTTGCAATTAGGACTTGGATGAGATAGAACCTTGTGTGACATGGGGATGCAAGAGATAAATACTTCTAGTAGGATCTGAGAAAGAAAATTTGTTTAACTGAACAAACAGGATTTATGTGCTAAAATGTCTTTGAAAGAAATCAGTTGAAATCCTGTTATTAGTTTCACTAATGTTTATTTGATAAACATTTACCAACACAGTGGAATACTTTGTAGTTGGAAGAGAGAAAGTCTTTAAAGAAGAGAGTTTGCAAAGATAAGGGTGTGTGTGTTCTGGGAAAAGGAAGGGCTACAGATAGTGATTCTGCTATACAGGGTTCAAAGCACGAGGCCACAACTTATTTGTCTGCAAAGGTAGGTTTATTAACCTCTCTGACATCCCCATTATACTGTGAGCAACTTGAGGGGAAAGGCTCTGTTATATTCAGAGCTACAAAGCTGGAATAGCCTATTATATCATAGAAACCCAGTTAACATCTACAGAAAAGGAACAATTGAACAAACTATCCAGTGTAGGAGCTCCTCTCTCTTCCTAAGTGCATATCTTATTCTACAAACAATTTATAGCAAGATTATTTAACAAGGGAATACATTTATAGAACTCTAGCTGCAGTTTAGAGAGAGCCTTGCAAAAGGGAGAAAGGAAGAATAGTTTGAAAACAGTTGCAAAAAAAACAATTATAAAAAATGGGTTTCAAGGCAATGGGGAAAGAGTATAAATCAAGAAATTGGAGAAATATTATGAACATTACGTAAGTAAATTTGTGACCGCATTTGGCTTTTAAGAGAATGAGGAGAAATACAAAAACGAGAATGCCTCCCCAGTACATCCTACAGAAAAATTGTTTTCCTAAGCTCCCTAACCCTGTTTCCAACCGCCTATATTCTGAAGGATCCCAGAGAG
Organism: Perodicticus potto; assembly: GCA_963574655.1. Taxonomy (NCBI): domain Eukaryota; kingdom Metazoa; phylum Chordata; class Mammalia; order Primates; family Lorisidae; genus Perodicticus; species Perodicticus potto. The sequence continues at coordinate 11,460 of CAUYRH010014137.1, forward strand.
TTCAGTCTTGGCATTCCAAAACTAATTTATTTTAAGCTTTTCTTGATGTTCTGTCCACAAAAATAATCAACCAGTGAGTGATAGCTTTGATTTTTAAAATGTAAAAGAGTTTATATGTGCATGTGCATGTGGTAGGGGTAGAAGAGAATGAAGGAATATAAAAGCAGATAAGAGAATAGAATAAAATGGACAAAAACATGCATTCAACTTTCGGGTCATGTTAAGGGTCACAGTCAGATAATAAAGAGAAGAGAATCACTGTTCTTTTTTCTTCTTAGTGTATCTGGTGTAAAAAAAATAGAATATTGAGTTCTAGGACATAGTAGAGAGTTAGTACCTCAGAGCCATCTATGAAAGTATAATGCAGGGATAGCTGTTATTGCTATCACAGGCAAGAACAGATAGACGCATAAAGGAAGAGGTCTTACAGAAAAGATTTTCTAAGAATTCCACAACTGGTATTCTTCTAAGGCCCTAAGAGCCAATCTCCTAGGGATTAGCTATTCTAATGTCTTTATGATTCTTTATAATACATCTGAATGCCCAAATAAAAATCATAAGAAACAGACAAGGAGAAAGAAGGACGTTTCTAAGAAAAAGAAAATAAAGGAAGATAAAAACAATGAGAAAAGAAAATAAAGGAAGGTAATGATGCCGGGTCTAGATATTAACAATAGATGCTCCATCATTGTCCTAGTCTTCAACATCATCATCATCATCATCATCACTACCAATAGCTTTAATCCTACTATCAAAGACAAGTAGGAAATAAACTATGAAGAAAATTATATTCATAACCCTGAAAATATAAAACAGCTAGGAATAAATAAAATATGAAAAATGTAAGAGCATGAAATGAAAACTAGAAAACCAGAGGAGCAAAACCAAGACAGAGCAGAGAAAGAAACACAGATATACATTACCTCAGATTTAAAAACTAAGCATGTAAAGATGCTGATTCTTTTTGCATAAAACTACAAATTGTATACAATTCAACTCCAAATAAATGCTAAATTTTCAGGGACTATGTTTTGAAAAACCACACAATTTTACAATTCTTTTGGCATATAAAAGATACCAAAAGAGCAAAACAAGGTTGACGTTTTTCTTTTTTACACTATAACATTAAAAACAAGAATAGTTAAAGGCATATGGTTTCAGCATATGAATGAAAATGGAATAAAAAGCTCCTGTCTGTCTGTAGGTATACACACTGTATATAGCTACATACATATCTTACACATACACAGTCTGAATTTATATAAAATTTAAGTGACTTTTACAGCAAGTGTACAATTAGTTATTGAATAAGTTAATTAAAATGATAAACTCGTTTGCAAAAAATAATTAGGTTCTACTTCATTATATAAGTTTGCTAGGGCTTCCATAGCAAAGTACCACAAAGTGAGTGGCTTAAACTGCAGTCATTTATTTTCCGAGAATTCTAGAGGCTGGAGCCCAAGATCAAGGAGTCAGCAGGGTTGATATCTTATGAGTACTCTCTCCTAAGCTTGTAGATAAACATTTTCTCCTTGTGCCATCATATGGTGTCCACATGTCCAAATCTCCTATTCTTATAACATCAGTCATTTGCATAAAGGTCTACCCTAAGGACTTCATTTCACTTTATCTCTTTAAAAACCTTATGTCCAAATACAGTCACATTATGAAGTAATGTAGTTAAGATATCAACATATGAATTTTGAGAGGACACAATTCAACCCATAACATCCACATCAAATGCATTTCAAAAAATTAAGGAATAATTTTTGAAATACTAAAAGATGACACTTCGACCTTAAAGCATGGTTTCAGAGATTCGATAAACTTGAAGTGGTAAGAAAAAAAAAGTATATTCTAAGTTATGTGCATATTTCTGAGAGGTTTCATCTTTCATAAACTTTGTAAAAGAATCTATAATTACTTTTTAAAAGTTAAAACACTAAACTAGGGAACATATAAGTGATAGTTATATAATATTGAAGCAGGTAAAGACTCCCTAAGCATAAGAGCGAAAGCACACACCCTAAAGGGAAATATAAATGGATTTGACTACATAAATATTAAACAATTTTTATGGAAAAAGAAACTGTTAACAAAGTTAAAAGTAAAAGCCTGGGGGAAATAATTACTGCATAGATAGGGAGGTAGCATAAAATAGAGCTAAATACACAGGTTTGAAATGAGAAACATAGCTTTAATATTAACCTACCTGCTACTAACCCTTTGAGTTCCAACAGATTAAGTTTCTCTTACTTTTACTTCCTTCAACTCTAAAATGGGGATTTTAATACTATCAATAGGAATATGAAAATAATCATATTGGGTAATATTTGTAAAAAGTTAGTACAATGGCTAATATATAGTTTTATATCAGTAAATGCTATTCAGGAAGGCAAAAGTTTAATATACAAATCAGTATACATAATTTTATAGAATTGCTTTTAAAATTAATATTAAAAAACATTTTAATGGGGAAATTGGTATCAGCAAAAAAAGAAAATCCAGTAAAGTAGTACAGATGATCAAAATCATCAGAAATATTCAACTTTACACTCAGAATAATAAATATGCCAGTACAAGTGGCTTAGAGATGGTTATAAATTGAACTTTAATTTTATGCATTTTAATATGTAATACTTCATATAGAGTAGGTACTGAATAAATATGTGTTAAATCAGATCTTACTTTAATAACATAAGGAAATCCATTTAATATTTATTAACTATTTAGAAGTTTAGAAAAATACCATGAAAATATAAAAAACATTAAAATAGAAATAATTTTAGAAAAAAATAAATGCATGAAGTAAATGACAGGAAGATTTAAAAGGAACTCTAACAAACACAAATCAAGACAGTAAAATAATTTAAAACAGTTGTAAGTTAACATAAATATATGTCAGATATGTCTATATTTATAATAGAAACTCAAAATGTTAATTGAGTGAAACGTACTACAAAGTGGGAAAAGAGAAAGAGGGTGGTAGGGAAAAGTAAAAACTGTTGGAATCAATTATTCATATGACTGGAAAGAGTTAGTTTCATTGTTTGAAGTCCCATGTGTTTGAAAAGTCCCACTTCTTGAGGAAGGTGGAGAATCTTACCATCTCTCTTCACCTTTACTCATTTCTACTCATGATTCCTTTCCTCTCAGCTCATAATGCCATCTCAGGTTCTCTGGTTCTATAATTAAAATAAGGTCAGCTGTGTCACTTGCAGATGTTCCCAACAGCCCAGTTTCTTTCCAGGCACACTTGACACTATAAGAAATTCCACCTTCATATATTCAAAAAAATATCATATCTTGGTTTGGTGTGAGAAGGAAATTGGATGCCATATATGAATGCGCTTTTATTTTATTTTAATTAATTATTGATTAATTAATTTTGAGACAGAATCTCACTGTCACCCTCGGTAGTGTGTCATAGCTTCATAGCTCACAACAACCTTAAACTCCTGGGCCCAAGGGATCCTCTTTCCTCAGCTCCCCAAGTAGCTGGGACGACAGGCATGCCACCACACCCAGCTAATTTTTTTTTGTTTTTAGTAGAAACAGGTCTCTCTCTTGCTCAGGTTGGTCTCCACTCCTGAGTTTAAGCAATCCATCTGCCTTGGCCTCCCAGAGTGTGAGGATTATAGGTGTGAGCTTCCATGCTTGGCCTAGGAATCCACTTTTAAATGAACAAAACAATGGAATATTTTAACATTACAAACATCTTTTTTGAAGGGGTGATTTAGAAAATATTCTGATCACTGAGGTTTGAAAATGTTCTGTGTAATGACTCACATTCCTATGACTTATCATTAATCTTTAACTTCATTATTTGTTCCATAACAATGTTTTATCATCAATTTACCTGCACATACCTGGAGAACTAAGATGCAAGGCTAGTCCGTTGGTGCTATTGTAACAAAATACCTTTGAGTAGACTAGGTAATTTGTGAACAATAGACATTTATTGTTACAATCCTGGCTGGGAAGTTCTCCATCAAGACACGAGAAATTATGTATCTAAGGAGGGACCACATCTCATAGATGGGAAAATCTATGTATCCTGACCACATGGTGGAAGCATCAGAAGGTCTTCCCCAAGGTTCTTTCATAAAGGCGCTGATTACATTCATAAGGATGAAGCCCTGCTGATCTTATTACTTCTTGAAGATTCTAGCTCTTAATATTTACAGCCACTCTGGGGACTTAATTTTAGCATATGAATTTTCCGGGATTGGGGGATAGGCTTTGAGATCATAGCAGGATGTTCCATAAAGTAATCAGCAATTGAAGAACTTCTGAAATTCCAGCTGGGAAAACAAAACAAAACAAAACAAAACAAAACAAAAATGGGTACTGAACCCACCAATTTTCTAATACTCTTATACTGGAAGTATTCATGTAAATTGATTAAACATCATTATCTTCTGTGTTCTTTTTTTCCAATCAGTTAGAAGAAAAAATAGATTGCCTTAGAGAAGGAATAAGGAATGGAGGAAAAGGACAGGGAAAAAAATGTATGTGGGCTCACATCACAATAGCAATAAAACTGTGATCTGAACCTTGTGACTGATTAATCTTATGAAAATCATTTTAGAGGAAAACAGTTATTTATTTATTTATTTTTATAGAAACAGAGTCTCACTTTGTTGCCCTCGGTAGAGGGCTGTGGTTTCACAGCTCACAGCAACCTTCAGCTCTTGGGCTTAGATGATTCATTTTGCCTCAGCCTCCCGAGTAGCCGGGACTACAGGCTCCCACCACAACGCCTGACTATTTTTTGTTGCAGTTTGGCCAGGGCCAGGTTCGAAACCGCTGCCATTGGTATATGGGGCCAGCGCCCTTCTCACCGAACCACAAGCGCCAACCAGGACTTGCCAGGCACAGGACATCGGAGCAAGAAAGTGCCGTGAGTTGTAGTGGCTGGGGCAGGCTTTCTATCTCCAAGATTAGCTCTTTCTCCAAGCTGCTTCCTGTTGGTCCCTATGTTTGTTATTCACAGTGTTTTACAAAATGGACCATCTCATCAAGAAATTTATGAAACAGATTTTGTCATAAGTCTGAATCACCGTAAATAGGGATGATACGAAACTTCCAGTAACAGAGAGAAAGCTCCTTCTAAATTATTCATATGGAATATGCCTCTAGACTGAAGAAATATCCCATGTGAAATGAGCCCAAATCAGCATGCACCTGTCATATTTTTACTTCCCACTTTGGTTTAACACCTTACATATGCAAAAAGTATCTCCAAGGTTACTATGATTTAGTTGATTGCCAATTGCTGATGTTACATCATTGAAATGAGAACTACATTAGCCATGTCGATACTGTGCCCTGCATAAAGTAGAGATAGAAGAATATGTCCTGAATATATGTAGCCTAAATCTGGCTATGACAAGATACAAATTTACTCTACACTCTGAGTTGCATTACTTTAAGAGTTAATTTTTATGAGCTGAGAATTTTTTAAGCCCATCAAATTAATTTTCTCAAACACTAAAGCATAGTTGATAATCTTAATAATATAAAGCTCTCCTCATTATTTTTCCAAGTTTAATTTTGCCCTATTTACAGCCCGTTTAGATAAAGCAAATTAAAGAGTCCATTCTTTTTTTGTGCTAAACTATATGCTAGTATGTAAATGAGAAATTCATAGCTGGGTAGGCAATTATGCACACAGAATATGTTTGTAGCTATACATATATAAATGCATATATATTGTATTGCCACTTTGCAAAATATAGCTGAATTTATTCTCAGGTGGACTCAAGAAGACATTTTGCTTTTAATTTCTCTCTGAAGTAACAAATTGTCTAGCTCCAGAATGTTGCTTACCATTACTGGTTTGGCCTTAGGGACAGTTACTTTATTACCTTTCTGAACCTTACTTCAAAGGAATTAATTAATTGATGCTCTTAGCAGCCTCATCCTGACAAAAACATATGATACTCAAATGTTAAACATGGAACCTCAGATGAAACTGTCAGGAAAAAGCTGAAAGTGGTTATTAATATGGCTTTTGATAAATATCTGTTCAGCATCACACTGTGCCTCGTCTGTTTTCATCTTGGAAAGTAGTTAATCTGATTGATGAAGATCCTGGTTCAGATTGTCTCTCATGCTGAGTTTAATAACAGCACTTTTTTTTCTTTCAAAAAAAAAAATTCTTATTTTCAAGTGGGGATATTTGTGCCTTCTCATTTGACTGTTTTTCAAGATCACAAGCTGTAAGTGTTGTCCCTTTCATTCCCTAAAATGGTTACTGTCACACTCTTTATAACCACAAGACTTGTGACTAGCTTCCATATCACTCTTTCTTTGCAAAGTTAGGTTTAATGGAGATGCTGTCAGATGCTAATGCCTCCAGGCATAGAAGAGCAAGCCCATCAGGACAACTCAGGCAGCCAGCACCAATGGACTACGAAGTTTGGCTCATTACTATACCTAAATCTCCTGGGAGGACGGACTTTTTTTTCATCATAATTCCATCAAATAGTTCCACTTGTAGATTAAGCAAAGTCACAGCCATGGCCAACACAATATATCATGGCTTACTTCATGGCATTCATGCTGTATGGCATAGCTATTTAAGTGTCCTTTACCCACTTTGATTACCTTCAATGCACCTAGCACACCTCCTCATTTTAGTGAAAAGAAAATTCAGCACAAAATGATAGTTCAAAAATTAATCTAACTTGAATCAGGCAATGTTCAGTTTTGAACTATCTGTTAACATCATAGCACTTGGCCAGTATGACAATTCAAGGTAAGAAAGGAAAGCTTTTCTCCTTTTGTACTCAATTCAGTTTGGATGATGTGAATAGAATCAAATTATGAATCAATAGTTAAGTGAAAGAGAACACCTGTGCTAAACTTCCCATTCCTTTGACAAATACACTACAGTTATACAGCCAACTATGCTCCTATCATAAATTTAGGAGAATAGCTAATATTTGTCCTTTTATTTGTAGATGCAGATTTCAATATCTTTGTTCCCCATCTGAATATGTGACTTAGACTTCCAAGCCCTGGAGGCTATGTGCTCTCTCCTGTTCAATAGCCCTTTTTTCTGAATCAGTTATTAATGGGTTATTAGATAAGAGGCTTAGTTTATTGTCTTCAGTTATTTTCTAAATGTCCTTTTAAATACTCCGTGTATATGTGTCCATAAATTCCTATGTGTATGTGCACATATGAACTCTCCAAAATAATGTGCAGCTTAAAGACATCAGGACTATTTTTTAATTAACTGATGATTTTATTTTTTTTTATTTTATTTTTTTTTATTTTTTAATTATTTTTTAATATGGAGTGGATATGGTCAAAATACACTGAATTGAAATTGGCTTTTTAAAAATGCATTACTTAGTCATATGAATTGCCAACTTATTTCACATTTTTATGGCTAATTCTGTAAATACATACACAGAGCGAAAGAGATAGGGAAGTGGGAAAGAGATAGGGAATGGGAAAGGGGAGGGGAGGAGAAGAGAAGTAGTGTGGGGGGAGATCTAGAAAATATTTCCTTTCTCCCTTTTGAAATTCCTTTTACCCTAGAAAGGTATTCTGGGTCATATATGGTGAAAGGCCTTTGTTTATTCATTTGCTTCCATAGAAAATAACATGTAAATGCAAGTTAAAATATCCATGAGTATATTTATTAAGGTATGGCTAGCATTCAGGGAAACACAAAGCCATTACTATGAATTCAAACAATCCTTTGATGATTTTACTAATCATAAATGGAGTATCACCTAGCTTGAGAGAAGCAGCAATATTGACAGAAGATCTCAGGATTTAGAGACTATGTTTCTTGGCTGGATAATTAATTACACAGCACCAGGAAAGTAATTTCATCTAGTCAGTGCCTGTAAAAAGAGACTAGATATTATTTTTGGTTTCTTCAAGGTTCAACATTCCATGATTATCAAATTATTTTTTTAATTATCTCTAATACCCTTTTATTTGGTGATAAAATTTTCAATAAAAATTAAGTATAGCATTACCAGAGAGATGTCTCTGATGATTGATAATTGAATTAGTCAGGGTTCTTCAGAGATACAGAACCAAATATACAGTGTATATAAAATAAATAATTGGCTCATGTACCCTAATGGGAAAAATAAAAACTGTGTATAATTATTTAAAGAGGTCTTGTTCTGAGACAAATATGAGTGACCAGAGCCTAGAGGTTCATAATACCAAGAGTTCTCGGGAAACTGCATCCAAGGCAGTTAGATTACACTTTGGTTTTTATACACTTATGGAGATAGGAACTGTGGGTAAAATCATAAATTAATACATGTAAGGTATATATTTGTTTAGTCCACAAAAGTGACACATGTTGAAGCAAGGGCTTACAGGTTGTAGGTGGGCGAGATTCTTTTATCTGTAATTGGTTAAAGAAATAAAGCTTTGTCTAAAAACTTGGAGTCAGTCAAAAGGAATGTTTGAATTAAGATAAGGGAGGCTGCTATGTCGTGTGATTCTGTACCAGAATTAAGTTAGAAAATAAGCCACATTATACCAGTTAATTATAAAAAATATTTAATGAAATTTTTGTGGTTTGTCAACCCTTAGTTGACCTTTGCCTTTCATGGCCTTAGCTTCTGTTCGTCACTTAGTATCTTACTGCCATAAAAGGTCTCTTTTGTCACCCTTATGATCTCTATTTTAACATTAGTGCTGGTGTGTCTAAACTCTGGAGGGACAAAGTATAAGGAGGAATGCATGAATTGTCTTTATCATCCTTGCCAGGAACTTAGTTTTAAAGGTTTTCTGGGGTCCCCTTGGCTAAGAGGGGGTCCATTCAATTGGTAGGATCTTAGAATTTTCTTTTTGGTTAACATATTATCACAGAGACCAAGAAACACCACAATTTCCATCTACAAACTGGAGACCCAGGAAAGCCAGTGGTATAATTTTAACCAAGTCCAAAGCCCTGAGAACCAGAGGAGCTAATGGTGTGAATCCCAGTCCAGGGCAGAAGACTGATGCTCCAGCTCATCATCTGTATTTTGAAAATGAGGAAACATAATGACAAGAGTGTGTGGAGACAGCTGTAGAAGCACATTTTAAGCACAGGGAAAAAATGCATGTATAGACCTCGAGGCAAAGTGTATGTGATACACAAAGAAATAGCATGTAAGATACTTTTCTGGATATCTGTGGTAGGCAGCTTTCAAAGACAGAGAGATAGACGTTTGGAACAGAATAGAGAACCAAGGGATGAATCCAGCTACCTACCGTTACTTGATATTTGTTTGACAAGCCAATGAAAAACATCCAGTGGGGAAAAGATTCCCTATTTAACAAATGGTGCTGGGTGAACTGGCTGGCGACCTGTAGAAGACTAAAACTAAACCCTCACCTCTCACTGTTAACTAAGGTAGACTCTCACTGGATTAAAGATTTAAACTTAAGACATGAAACTATCAAAATATTAGAAGAAAGTGCAGGGAAAACTCTTGAAGGAATCGGCTTGGGTGAATATTTTATGAGGACGACTCCCCAGGCAATTGAAGCAGTATCAAAAATAAACTACTGGGACCTGATCAAACTAAAAAGCTTCTGTACAGCTAAGAACATAGTCAGTATAGCAAGCAGACAGCCCT